>JAUTBZ010130160.1:0-14299 GCA_032361785.1 Lepetodrilus galriftensis
CACACACACATACGCATGCACGGACACACACACACACACACGCCCACATACGCACACACACACACATACGCACGCACGGACACATACACATACACGCCCACATACGCACACACACACACACCCACACGCCCGCGCGCTCACATACACACACATACGCGCACACACACACACACACACACACCCACACACACAGACCCTCGCGCGCACACACACACACACCCACCCGCGCGCGCGCGCACACACACACACACACACACATACACACATACGCACACACACACACACACACACACACACACACACACTACGTACAACAACACTAGGATACTACAGATATATGGCATTAACTTGAACGCAACAGTATAGTCACCTTAATTACTATTGGCGTGGGATAAAATCCATGTACCCGACTCCTATCAATGTTTAAGAGACACCTGATGTCAACACGTACGGTTTACCTGAGACACCTACCTGTGATAAGTTATTCATGACAGTTCTGGTTCTTGTCCTACAATGCCAGGTAATAACATATTAACCAGGGATTATACACCATCCCATAAATCTTTCTTAACAAGTCGACCAGATCTCGGATCGGTATCGTATTAGAAAATCATCACCTCATATGTTGCGGTCTGGTGACCGTTTTCCATATACATCGAACCTATAAGTAATACCGTAATGATTTCGTAACATTGATGAATCTATAGTTCTAGTGTTTGGTACCGAGCGATTTAACATACAGTTTTATAATTGCATGGGCAATACAAGATGTATGACGTGAAAGAAATATACATTAATACACTGATTCACTAACCGGAAGAACAATCGGACCATAGTATAGCTAATAATATACACACCCGTGATGTATTGATATCATAGATATAGATGTATCAATTTCTTATAATAACTATTAATTTTATCGTCCATGAAATATTGGTAATGACGTAATTATATTTGTAGACCATCATGTCCCTATTTGGAATAAAAAGCTATATTTTCACAAGTAAAAACCATCTATATTTCATGATCGTTTAACAACCTCAAAGAACCGTTTGACAAGACAACTTTACACCGATATCTTATCTCTACAACTATTTACATGTGCGTAGCCGAAATTTGAAAATATTGGCAAGCGTCACCGTTGATGCCAAGCGAGATGTATGTCTGGTAAACTCGAAGAGTGACACCATAAATCATAACTCTCAATAAACAAAAACCTATTTTTGTTGATCAAGCTCAACTTGCTTCACAGGTAACCATGCAAATTGGAGTTAAATTTACGGTTACAATTGTGTCTACTTTGAATGTTCAGCTTTGTAAGAAAACAAATAGGAAAGTTTAACATTTATTGAGCGTGAAATTGTTTTTCAGTGGCGTGAAGCGTTGTCACGGGAAGATACCGCAAGAGAAAAACAAAATAACAACCAAACTTTTACCATGGTAACTTCTAGTATACAATAGACAAGGGTATACTGTACCGTATGATAATTAATATTTTCCCTCAATCTACACACATCCATCATTTATCCCAAATTATCAAATAGTCGAATTTAACATGTTAATTTATTTGCAGATATATTGTAGTCGAAATATGACATGTAAACTTATGGTACCAATATAATATTGAATTCATTGACCGAAACACCGCTAGAAATATTACCTGTATACCACTGACATACTGTGTGGGTGGTAAATAGAGAATAGAATTGACTTAACTTAACTTGAATTGACAGCATATAAGGATGTTACGATTAGCTCTACGAATATGAATTGTATCTAGCGCTGTACTACCGAATTCAATCTATTACAAATACAAAAACAACAATACATTTTCTGAAAATAATTTAATTTTAAAGTAGCAAAACCTACTCCTCCACACATATTTAATAATTTATTATGGTCACGTGTCCTGAAACTTGTTGGCGCTTGTTTGAATCTTTTATACATTCTCATTCAAAGTCCTCTTCTGTAGGTGGTTAACCCCTAGGTGTTAGATGATGACCCTGGGGGATACCATCTCCAATAGTGATTGATAGACTCAGTAGGAAGAAGGTTAAATCGTACCTTCAAGAATTGTCCAAAGGTGCACGTGAGGTTTGACATGCCATGACCGGGTACATGACACGTGACAACAAAAGTACCCCATGGGTTCAGACGTGTCTCTGGGGGTCAGGCGTGTATCTCTGGGGGTCAGGCGTGTATCTCTGGGGGTCAAGCCTCTTCGTAGGAGAGGGCACGGAGATGTTTAGCAGGATAAAGCAGAAACTGTAAAATGTTTTGTGTTCACGATAGCTCATCAGCCGTTAGATCCGATACTTGAGTGTCTATATTGTTTGATCGGGTCTACATGAATTAGCAGAGATAAGATAGATATCAGCTACGCGAGGGTAGGGAATTTCACACTTCGCTGCCTCATTATAAAGAGAAGATGATCGAGGTTTGGATTACAGTCGGACCTACGTGGGAAGACTTAACTATGATGGACGTTTTGAAATCTACATGGTTCATCATTGATATAACGGAAACCTAGATCGTCCACGGGAGATACAGACTATGAAATTCAAACGTTTTATTTACAGATTGTTCATATGATTGCAGCATGAATGTTTTTATTATGTACTGAATAAACCAAACTTCCTATAAAATAAAATACAAAGTTCAAAGTTGAATTTACCAATGGAATTTCATTGTTCCAGGGTCTTATTCCTGATGCAAAAGTTGGATAAGAAATGATCATTGTATGTAAACCTTTGTATCTCTGTTGAAGTCAACCGAGGAAGTCATGTAAAGACTTGCTCTTGATTAATCAAGGATGTAAGAGAACTATGTAGTTAGCTCCGGATGAACCTTGCATATATAAGTACATTATGGAATGCAATACCTATTGTTAATTACAGCGTAGGTGGTTAACACTATGTATTGTCCTGTGGCATACACTATTGTCCTGTGCCAATAACGTAGTCCCAGACTAGGAAGCTAATAAATAAATCGTTAACATCCAGAATTGTCCAGATAATGCAATATTAATGATATAATGTCTAAAGTACATCCAAATCATGTGTGAATCGAAGTTAGGTTGATCATCAATAAACCTGCTATTTACATTTCAGATTCATCTAACCATGGTAGATTTGACGAGATTATATGCTCTAAATAAAGAAAGATAACGAAGCGATAACATTATTATGTTAACACTGCACAGACAATGCTAATTATAACGATTTTATATTGACGACGCAGTTGCAAATGTCTAGAAGTTATGCAAATCTAGTCGATACTTTCGTATAGTATATGTAGATCCATAGTAGTTCGAAGTGTGATTATTTTTAGATTTTAGTAGAAAATTAAATTTGAACTGAATTATTGAAACGAAATGCTAGTATGTGTATACTAATTTTATTAATGTATACCAGACATATGTTATGATTGTCATACATGTACATGTAATAAATGTCATACATGACAAGGTACATATACGTATGACATTGTTTTTAGTATTGAAGCCTAAATTATTATTCTCAAGAGAACGAGGCCGTCAACAGGGTTGTCTTCTTTTTCCTATCTCGTTTGTGATATCGATCAGTATATTCGTTTCAAAAACATCTACCTTTAAACAAAGCGAACAATTCCTGAAACTAAAACAGTAAAACCATAACAAATTCTTTGAACAAATGGACGTTTAAGAAAACATAACCATAAACACATTACCAGGTAACCTAGCGTATGCTGTCGCTGACGCCGGAGTTGCATTTCAACACGTACATTATCTACATCAAAGGTGTGCATTTGTACTTTCGTGCACATCTGCACATGCGCACAAAACAATGCATAATAGTTATGCAAAGACTGCAAGCGCTGACTGGCTTCCGTCTCCAGAATGTCAGTATACACGTGCAGCGAGTCGCCGCGTGCCAAGGGAATGCTGCTCCTGCGTAGCAGTAGAGCATACTCCATCAGTCACGTGGAACCGTCGGCTCTGGATTGGGACAGAAAGGAGCACGACATATATCACGACAGCATGTGACGCACGTGTCGTATGGTATTGCGACGTCACGTTGTCTGCCGCGGCAATAACATGTATTTGTAAATATGTTTTATGTAGTGTATATTTTCTTGTTACATATACATGTACAGTTATGCCGCACAGTAAGTCTTGGTTTCCGCTCCATTTAATTGGTACGGCCAGCAGCCACGGGCAGCAATGTTGTCTGCCTGGATCGAGATAAAGAATGTTGATATGTGGTCGGGACATCAATAACTTTTAAACAATTAATTTTATTTTATAGATTATTAATAATAATAAATAATAAAATTAATATTTGTACAGCGCAAACATCCACCACAACGCCGCTCAGATGCGCTTTGTGTGAGGAACAATTGTCGGAAGCAAAAGTCGGAAGCAAAAGCTGTCTAGTTGTCAAATGCCTGTTTGAAGAGCAATGTTTGAAGTCTGGTTTTAAAAGCACCGAGTTCATTTGTCGAACGAAGTTCTAACGGGAGATTGTTCCAAATTCGGGACCAGCAGTCCGAAAACATCTGCCACCAAAGGATTGGGTGCAGGCTGCACGGAAACTTATCAAAGTCTGGTCGATATAAACCGACCAATTCTGATAAGTATGGAGGAGCAGTCTTATGTAAAGTCATGAACACGAGCACTAGTAGCTTATACTGAATGCGCTGGCGTATTGGTAGTCAGTGTAGTTCTCTAAGAACTGGTGTCACGTGGTCAATTTGTGTGTCTGCGTTACAACTATAGCAGCGGCATTCTGAACCGTTTGTCTAGGAGAGATTCCGGAAGTCCGTACAAAAGGGCGATGTTGTAATCAAGCCTTGAGATGACAGTAATTAGTGTTGCTGTGGCTTGCTAGTCAATATATCTGCGAATCAAGCTGATGTTTCTGATGTTGTAATAAACCCGTTTGCATATATATAGTCTAATAGCATTGACATGAGACACAAGACCAAGGGAAGAGTCAAATACATGTATAACACCCAAATTGCGAGCCTCGTTGCTTGCCTGAATGACACATTCTCTTACGGTGAGGCCTGACACTGACAACTTGGGTCGCGCTGATTTGGGACACATAATAAATAAGGACCTCAGTTTTGTCATCATTGAGTTTCAAGAAGTTTTGAGTCATCCACAGTCTAATTTAATCTATTCACTTTGACATGACATCAAAAGTGTGTTGAGATAAAGATGGTGAGGAGGGTTTGAAACTGAGTTAAAGCTGGGTGTCGTCTGCATAGATGTAATGAGGCAACATTGGCGTATCGCGAGGAGGAATCATGGAATGCTTGCAGTCAAACATTGTGGCTTCACGCCTACATAAAATGAAATTCGAAGGTCGGTTAGGTTACGCTACGTTTCATCACCAAGATCTAACGATTCTGCTTTTACATCATACATGAGATATATTGTATAAAGTCTGATTAAAATCATTCAGCGTTTGCATCATGTAATTCTCTTTTCCTTTATGTTCAGTCTGCATTGATGCATTGATGCAGACTGATGTATTGAATGAAGGTTTAGCGTAATTACTCTTCTAATGACGTGTAACACCGAACTGTCACCGTGACCTGGTCATCTGGCGTTGAATACTCTAGAAAGTCTCTTATATAGGGCGTTAAAACGGGTTTTAGTTTGAATATAAGTCTCCCCAGTAACAATGTCTCCCCGATAACGTGGGAGTTCGCAGAGTACAGCCCATCATCAGCAGTACCCTGAATAACACTGTTGTCTTGATGCCATGGAGGTTCTCGTCTGTTTGGAGAAAGGATAATTTACAGCCACCAGACACCAGGCAGGTATACTGTCAACAGTTGAGGTTCATGACATCGTAAACACACCTCGCGACCAGCTGAGCTTTACTACTGGAATACGAGTGGACAAGAATGTGGGATTACGCCTCAAGTACAGCTGGATTAGGACTCCACGACGTCGGGATTAAATCATAAATGTAGTCATTAGAGTGCACATGCACTTAATGTAACCCATTGTAACTAGCCATTCTAGCTGTCCTGCCACACTGTCCTGCCACACTGTCCTGCCACACTGTCCTGTTGACTACATGTCCTCCATCTCATACCCAGACATGCATCCAACATCCTCGAAACACAGGTCATTACGACTACACCTGACCTCAGTTAATATTTGACGGAGATTTAGTGTAGTCATTATGGCCGACGTTTCGAGGATGTTCATCCGTACCCTTCCTGCGTCTACTTGTACAGATTACATCCATGCTATACATCCACAACATAATGGCGCATCTTGTACCAGAACTAATGACTTCATCAATGACCTCAGCATGTTCCATTGGTTCCGTACTGGATAGGTCCTACATCCACTAATGGTTGTCATCATGCAGTGTTCTAATTGCATTGCTATTGCATAGCCAACATCATGTCCAACACCTATAAGTATGTCGTATACCAATGAGCGTATTCGATTCAACACTCGACCTACCCTAGGTGATGAGATTAGCCAATAAGGGTACTCGTATCAGCACGAGTGTTTGGTCATTGGCTAATTGCATTGGCTAGGGTTGGTTGATTGTTTGAAACGAATACGCTCATTGTGTCTAGGTCCAGTGTAAGTACTGCGCATGTCCAGTCTTGACATACAAGGTATCGTTTCTCCAAGCTCTCTTATCTAATACGAGACCATAAGGACTCCCACAGCCATCTCTAATACATGGGGATAGGGCTGTGAGAGCGTGGAGAAACGATACCCAGATATACAACACAGAGCGTCACGTGTAGACGCAGTGGAAAGACATCCCTCATACGCTTGAGGTGTATTTCTTGTAACATTGTACAATAACGACAGAGACAAATTTATGTAAACATGTGTTATTTATAGTCATGTATCAACAGTTATTGCTGATCAGCTCTGATACGATTCAGGATCGCGGTCAGAGTCGAGACAAGTATCACAGGTATATAACATCAAGATATACTTCTACAGTCCAAGATAATATAGTGTTAGATATGTATTGCGAATATGGAAGTATATTATCAACATAAATGTGTTAATGAATTTAGATTGTGTAGAATTAACATGCCATGGATGTATTGCAGTCTGCTATTTCTACTAACAGACTGTCCACGCTACAGACATACTATCAGTATTGGAACAATTATAAATTGGAAACACATGTAGTCGAAATTGTTATTGTGGAATGTAAGAAAATACTAAAATATCCAAAAATAGTAGTTCCCTTGAAATTAAAAATCTATACATTGATGAATTCAACAACAATATTCCAGAGTTAACTTAAGCTAAGATATTTTCTTTTAGTAGGGAGTATTATACAGTGTAACTTGTACATATATCTTTAGTGCTATATATATATACACAGTGTGCTATTGGTAGTTTATATACATATAAATATTAATCTGACATCATGAGGTGGGTTTTATCACCCACAATAAATAAGAAAATCTTCAAGTGTCCACTGCCACTGTTGAGATTGTATGGCCGTCAGCCAGACTGCGCCAAGCGTGGCTTGTTCTTCTGCTCCAGTGCCGCCATTGACTGCTCGTCCACGCCTGGCCTCCCAGCCTCAACACTGCAGACTCGGGGCTTGTGATTTAATGTGGTGATTATCCCCTTCAATACCGGTACTCGGTCCCAGACACTAACTGAGCAGTAATATCCCAGATTTCGAGAACAGAATGGATGTCAAATCCTAGATTATCCTCCCAGTATACGGCAACATGAGATAAGTTTTAGTATTGTATTGTCCGAGTGTGTGGGACTGCGGACTGCGTGTGGGTGGCGAGTGAATGGCGGCGTCTGGGAACCCACTACGTCACGCGAAGATAATAACCTTGAAGACCATGTTCAACAGTCGGAATGAGGTTATCTAGCAGGATATAAAATTGTCAACAATGTTGATATATATATTATATACGTCTTAGGGATACATCTTGGAATCATTGTCTGTTACTGTTTGTTCTTTGATATTTACGTATAGTTCTATACGGTGGTGGGTTTGTATTGGAGACAGCTACAGTATGTGTACACTTCACAAATACATTGCATTGGTTGTACTGACAATCTTGACATCACTGGCAATCATCCCATAATATCACTGGCAATCATACCACCATATCACTGGCAATCACACCACCATATCACTGGCAATCATACCATCATATCACTGGCAAACATACCATCATATCACTGGCAAACACCTCATCATAACTTGCTGCCTTCCCACTGTTAGTTTATCGATGCTTGCACATGGCGACATGGTCAGGGACGTATTTTAGTCACTTTAGGTATCGTCTGATATCCGTGCGCTGGGATTATCCGTCACATTTGATGAGGTCAAGGTCATAGAGTTAGTTAATAACCGAACATAGATGCCTACACGGCGCACCTTCCGTGAAACTTCATCTATACAAGGAGTGAACTCTCTTGACTCCGTTGTTCGGCTGCCGGATGTCCGGAACCTCTCGGTACTGTATGTCACCCAGGTTCTGCGACCTCCTCAGGTCTAACCCGTCCTGTGAGCGGCCGGATGCGGATATAAATTCACGTCTGAGCGCTTCCTGTGGAAAGCTTCTCCCGAGATCCTCCCGAGGTATGTACTCCGGGTTGAGCTGCAGAACTTTCCTCCTCATCTCAACAGGGCCCAGGGTCCGCTCGTAGTCAATTGGCGGCGTGTCGGTGACCGCGGGGTAGATGACTTCCTCCCTCTCATTGCTGCCCCGGGAACCGTCAGACTTGTAGCTGTGGTTGCTGTACACCGAGGACTGCGACGTCTGACGGCCGTGCATCACGTTGCGAGGACTGTTCGGGCCGCTGTCACCGGTGTAGTTGACACCGCGAGCACCAGCGTCGTAGTTGTTGTAGCTCGAGGACTTGCTCAGGGCCTCGTGGGGGCGTGTCCGTGGACTGTCGTGGGAGCTCGCGCTGTGCTGGCGCTCGTATACGTTAGCACGGCGGAGAAGTGGACTTCCGGGAGCCATGTCATTGTGGTCCCACGGTGGTGACCGCTGACTGTCTAGGTCTCTGTAACTGCCAGAGCGTCTATTGTTCAGAGGACTTGTGGGCGAGGGAACGGGATACGAGAATTCTTCCCTCGTATCTGCTTGTAGATGTCCGTTGTTTATATCTGCACTGGATTGTTTCACACTCTTACCACCGTTCTCGCTGTTAGGTGAGTTCATGTCTATACCGCTCTCGCCAGAACCCTTCCGTTCCCGAATGGCTCCGCCGATGATGTCCATGTTCAGACAGCGCCTCCCCTTGGCCGCGCCCACGTCTCCGTGTTGTCTGTGGACAGTGTCATAGTCTTTAGGGGGAAGCAACAGAGGAGTGTCGCCGATCTTCAACCGGAAGTGCAACTCGTCGGTCACGGAATCGAATGGCTTCACGTCGGAAAGACTTTGCAGATCCGGGTCAATCTCGTCGCTACCAAAGTGGGGCGAGTCGTCACTGAAGGAGCTGTTACTAGCAGCGGAATCTACTGGAGAGTCCATGGACGGGTGCGGGTCGCTCATGCCGTCGGAGGAATTGAGCATGGCCCCGTGACGTCGAGGATCTTCTATCTCACCTCTCTCGAACAGATCTTTCTCCACATCCTGGATTCGACCAGTGTTAGCGTCAGTCAGCTGTTTCACCAGTTCCGCGAACGTAGCTGCTGTCGCGGGTTCATCGAACCTGTACACGTGCGCGTGGACGTACCTCTGCGTGCGCGGCATGTATCCCAGGTAAATAATGGCCACCGTGTCGTCCATGTGTCCGTCCAGTCTCACTGACTGCACCACGAATGTCACGTCACGTGCAGGAATCGCTGGGAACTTAATTTTCTTAATATTCCTTTTCTTTTTCTCTTCCACATCTTGTGTAATCCTAATATCCTTCTTACTGACCTGTACAGTGAGCCTAGGAAGCTGGTCCGCCTTGCGCTGTCTGCGCGTGAGCATGTCCACCACAGACGTCGTGTAGCGTTCCCCCTGCACCCCCCGCGTTTCCATCCAGCCTAGAAACTCCACGTAAAAGTTGGCTTTCTTCGACAGCAAGTCTTTCGGTTTATTCCCTGAGAAGAACGACATGGTGGAATCCTTGTAAGAAATCACACGTCCACAGCTTGACAATCTCCCGCCTGTCTACATGAGCTAGAGTTGTCAACTACCAGCGTTCATCTGCTGGGCCCTGGCAATTTGCCAGCGTCCAGTCGAGCGTTTCAAGACGTACAGGCGACCCAGCCAAGCGCGAGCACTGTACAGCGCCTTCCTACAGTCTTCTTATTCACAACCTGTCCAAGCT
Source organism: Lepetodrilus galriftensis (assembly GCA_032361785.1). Taxonomy (NCBI): domain Eukaryota; kingdom Metazoa; phylum Mollusca; class Gastropoda; order Lepetellida; family Lepetodrilidae; genus Lepetodrilus; species Lepetodrilus galriftensis. The sequence goes on from JAUTBZ010130160.1 coordinate 10,286, forward strand.
CTCTCTCTCTCGCTCGCTCGCTCTTTCTCTCTGGGATTTCAGTCTTTCTCCGGTGTCAGGGTCCGACCTGTCGCTAAGCCTGCTTGTTCCAGCCACGCTCTGCTACATCTACTGAAGGGCTTGTCTATCCCCCGTGTACGACCAGGGTGAGGAATCTCCCCATTCACCACTCAGCTATCCGGACTACGGCAAGGATTCGTCCGTCAGGGACACCGCTGGTAGTCCGGCCTATCCCACCTGTTGAAAGAGAACAACTATTTGCATATCTGTTATTGAAGTGGAGCGTACTGTTACTTTGATTTCATATAAACGTGTGTCAATACAGGGACGGGCTTTCTATAGTGGAGGAGCGAGTGTAACCGACCACTAAACAGTCGGCTTCAACTCCATTATATCAGGCATTCCAGAAGTGCTCAACACTGTGTGGTATTATGGTGAATATGCTCCGTCCTAATAATGTCTCTTCATAACGTTACGAGTTTATGAATACACTTCCAGGCTTATGGGCAATTACTACTATTGTAACAATACAAATCAGGAGTAACCTCAATATGTTTATCAGTTAAAACGTGCAATAGTTTATCGGAAGATTAACGTGCTTCACTAGTGTGGTATTTAATGTTGCGTTGTAGGACATATGCCATAGTGTAGTGTTCGTGTGGACATTATAGACTATTAATACAGTGTAATGTCCTGGTGACATGGAATGATGCTTTGGGTATAGTAGGACATATTCAACACTGTGGTGTTCGGGGTGGGGTGGTGTAGTGTCCGGTGTGGTAGGATGTGCTACGGGTGGCTTGGTGGGGCATGTTTCATGACGTGCTGTTCCGAGGTGGTGTGGTAGGACATGTGCCATACTTGTAGTGGTGTCAATTCAATTCAATTCAATGTATTTCTCTTTACCGTCAGTAGTCAACATTCACATTCTATATTGGAATTAGCGAGTGCGGTATCGGAGTGGGCAGTGTTTACAGTCGACAGTCGTCACCATACTTTAGTAACCCACATAATTATCGCAAGTAGTAAAAATGTTCTAGTGTCGTTAACTCGTCCAAAATATAGAGTCAATATTTACCTTCATACAGATAGACAGATAAAAATATATTGTTTGTATACATACTTCTCACAGCTGGTTAGTGAAACATCAAATGCATACAACCGTATACAAATGTCGTTAGATGTAAGAGTCAATGTTTACCCTAATATACAGATAGAGTGATGGATAAATTGTTTGCTTTCTTCTCAGATCGCATAATACAAACACCAAATGCATTATACAGTTTTATGTTTGTTTACATTGGGATTAGATTACCTTTGAAAATATTCTCTCCATACAACCTGCAACACATAGGGTGCACATTGTCTGACACCGGTAATTCCACCCGTCTATCTCTAACCTGTTATAATAATATTCTTGGTCGTGTATGGGTGGAAGATTTTCCTCGTGATCAAACAATAACTCAGTCAACGAAGACCTGATACTGCACTAGCACCACCTATACACAGTATACAGTGACAGGTCACAGCACCAGTCACTGCCTATTGGGAGACCAGTCACTGCCTATTGGGAGACCAGTCACTGCCTATTGGGAGACCAGTCACTGCCTATTGGGAGACCAGCCACTCCCTATTGGGAGACCAGTCACTGCCTATTGGGAGACTATCATCTACACGCTGTGTATCTAAACGTAAGATTTGCATAGACTATATAGACACACTCTAGTCAAAGGTAGGCCTATATACAGATGCACGTGAATAAATACAAGCTGTTTGCGTATGCTATTTAAAGATGAAGAGCGAGCACACAGAAACTATTAAATATAGGTGTAAAACTTATCCTCTCATCCGCTAGGTAAACAAGATTGACGTCATCGTAGTATCGGGTAGCTGTTACTGACCACGTCTTTAACAAATACCTAATGGCTGAAGAGGAGAAGACATTTGTACAGGTCAGGGCGGACGAGAAAGTTAGAAATATATAGTTTGAAACATTGTATCTCTGTAGACATAATATTAATATTAATATTAGACTGCCTGTACAGCGCGGCGTTACATTAATCAAATCCTGACATTACAATATAATCAGTAGACGAATTAATAGTACTATGACAGTGTGATATTTGCTACAGTTTTCATAAAGCGGTATTACAAATTAGACCGTCTGAATCGCGTATTGTTAAATAAAATATTGGTGAGCATTAGAAACTTTACCTTGACCCCAGCTCAGTTAGTTAATAATTACCCAATGATGTAAATGGGAAATAAACGGGAATATCAACATATGCAATGCCAGACGTTTAGTAGTTTTGCTTACTAGACTAAGTATACATTACACAGAAAATTAACGAATTGACTTGACAAAATTGTACCGATTATGTGATAAATGCCTCGGCAGTCTATATACACAGAGAGACCACAAGGGGGATACTGATATATTCAGCCAATCTATTGCAAATAAACAAATAACATCATAGATATGTTAATGACTACGAACGATAAGGATATTGACTGATCATGTGCTCAGAATGAAATATTGTGCAATATTTTGACGATGTTCCACCAACGAGGCAATTATATTTTGTAACCTTCAATAAATATATACAAAGATTTGATTCCGAAAGATTATTGCGCAAGTCAAATCTTTGCTTGAATACCACCAGTATTATATTGACAATACTATTATCATTCATATTGCAGCTTAGGTACTACGTCATTGCAGCTTCCGTCAGATCGACTGCCGTACTCAAGGACGTTGTGTTGGTTTTAAAACAGTCTTCCACAACCTCCATATATATAATATAATATAGCCCACGGTGACTTGGATAAAAAAAAACATAGTACGTTATTATGTTCAGTGATGGGTAACTTTAGAGGCATACGTCGTATACCATTAATTAAGTAAATTTATTAGCTACTGAACATGTGTAAATTAATTTCATAATTTTACTTGCCAGTTACACTATGTAGGATGAGAATTTCCTAATTTTACTTGCCAGTTACACTATGTAGGATGAGAATTTCCTAATTTTACTTGCCAGTTACATTATGTAGGATGAGAATTTCCTAATTTTACTTGCCAGTTACACTATGTAGGATGGGAATTTCCTACTTTTACTTGCCTAATAGACCGTAGGATGTGAATAACAGTTGAACATTTTGCTAACAGTACACGTAAATACGAACGCTATCAGATTTTAGAAAGCAATCTAGCGATAGTAAGCTGTTGTAAATGTATATGCGCAGCTTTAACTGTTTAAGGCTACTAGTATCTAGTTTTTCAATTCGGTCTCAAGTCCTCAGGCGCCACATTAATTAATCATTGGTTGTCACCATAAAAAGATTACCTTTCAGGATAATTTAAACATAAATATTCATGCCTTAACCTTTAAAAAATGTGCATGAAGATAACCTAGATTTATTATGATAGCAAGCATCACAAGAATATATTACAAGCAGATCTAAGAAACGTTGGCGAATGTAATTGTATGTGGATGCCTCGGTGGCTTTGTAGTGTACGTGTTGTATCAGTGTCACAGTCGTATTGGAGATCATATATATATATACTGACGGTAAAAAGTTTGGCAACACCAGTATTCTTTGGCAGACGTATAACTTAATGTGTAGTAGTTATTGGAATAAATTATTTTTAATATCTACCGTTTATAACTTTGACATTTGCGAGTTACTTGCCACTGTTAAAATAGATATGTGCATGTACATGTTAATAAAGTGAAAAGTAAGCATGTGTTGTTTTGTTGAAAATTAGGTTGTTCTTTAAAAAAAAAAAGTAAACCGTTCAACACTTTAACCATTAATTACATTATTCTACACTTCAGCTCCAAAACAGTTCTTGACATCACTGACGCATTGATAAAATCTTCTTTTTTTTCCCAAGAATGCCATCGGTGAGTGAGTGAGTGAATATTATGGAGTTTAACGTCGCTGCGGGAATCTTTCACCCATTTGCGACGATAAAGCAATTAATTATTTTACTATTATGTGTGTTAAAAA
>JAUTBZ010130171.1:0-14295 GCA_032361785.1 Lepetodrilus galriftensis
ATTTTTTTTCGTTCAACGTTTTGTGTGTGTGTGAACGTTTTTGTGTGTGTGTGTGTGTGTGTGTGTGTGTGTGTGTGCATGTGCGTGTGCTTTTCACTTTCTTCCCCACTCACCCTCTCACTCTATCGCTCTCTCTCTCAGTATGTGTCGCGTGTGTGTTTGTCTTTCTATCTTATCTGTGTACCTGTTTATCTCTCTCTCGCTCTTTATCCCCCCTCTCTCTCGCTCTATCTCTATCGTGTTTATATGTGTGCGACTATGTTCGGCATGCGTCCGTGTATAAGCTGGTTTGTGCGTGTGTGTTCGCAAACGCGGATACATGTTGTAAGGTTCAGAAATTCACACTTCATTTTCAGGAAATATCTGGTTCAAGTTAAAGATAAGAAATCCTTTCCTGCTGCGATTGCGGGGAAGCGAATGTTGCGGTGTTACCACTCCTGGCGAATTGCGGACAGATGCCATTCATTTTGACTCCCTTTTGTAACAAAGTCAAGAAGGCAAATTCCAAGCAGCGGCAAACTGCAAATTGCGTTCCTATGAAGCTAGCTAAATTGCTTAATATGTAAATAGAAATCGATGGCTTTGTGACACAGTAGTTCAGCCTAGATAGATGTTAGACCATCCGTATGATTGCGGATCAATTAATCCATATGAGGTCAAAATAATTCATTATTATATTACGAGAGAGAGTTATCCACCCTGCTAATATCCCAGCAACAGTTAGTTACACCACTGGCACCAGGGAACGTAAAACTCTTGGTACAGTATTCTTTCTCGATGTCATAATATCTACTACGAAGGACTTGTAGCGATCTCTCATATACATGGGGATTCTACACTTACGATAGCGCTATGGCCTCATAGTGGATATGACAGCTTCGAGAAAAGTTACCCTCAGCAATCGTAACAGGCAATGGACTGCATGTAATTTCTTAATGAGATATGTTATAGTGTTATTGTATCTGTATTGTATCTATAGTGCATTACGTTTGGTTTAATGGTTTATGCTTTTGGTGTGAATAATGTGACATGAGAAATGCATATGTGTTAATAAAGACAAGTGTTTAGGGATACAAATAAAGTGACACAGTGATACATTGATCAAGTCCATACGGACATTTAGAGTTATCCTGATCATACTTTAACATTATAGTCAATTAGGATATTCAATACTAAATTGTGATATATATTCCACGCAAATTCGTGGTAAGACAGGCTATTCTGATCGTGTGTAACAACATATTCAATTAGGATGGTTTATACTAATTGGTGAGATGTATTATGCATGTATATCTCCACATATGTGTGGCAATAGAAGCTGTTCTCGTAATGCAAATTAGCAATAATATATTCAATTAGGACACTGGTGGCGCATATTTCCGCACACATTTGTAACACAGGAATTTCGCTACGTCTCCTACCGTTAGGATCAGCCACCTACCGTTAGGATCGGTGCTGAAGATTACTTCATCGGATCGTAGTAAGTAGCAGTCTTTGGTAATATAAAGCCTCTACGAGTAACTGGTACAGTAGAGAGGGGATGGCAGTTACGACGTGATATTTATGGCAGATTTACAGAGGACAGCTCATACTAAACACGTTGTTAGTGTTTTGGAGGACTGGTGATGAATTTTCACTGTATTCACGGAACAAATTAGATTTGAGGAAAAACCAGCCGGAAGGTTTTTGTGTTTCTTTTAGGGATTAGCTCTCCAGTACTCGAAATCCCTTTATTGAAGACCAACAGGTTGCAAGCAAAATCGCATCTTGGTCCTGCTTGAGAATATTTTTTTTTACCAGCGGAGGTTCTAATCGATTGAAATGAGATTTCCCTCAACGATTCTGGCAATGCAGGAGGGTGTTCTGATGAGAACGACATTGTAATCAAATCTAATGTTTGAATGGATGTGGTTTGACTAGCCGAAGAAACTTCAGACATAACAAGACTTAGGGCGAGATGGCGGCGAGGGTTTGTTCATTCCGCTCGACCAAAGACAAGCACAGACTCTCAGTAACGCATCCGCTAATAAAGCAAATCTCAAAGAAAACGTTATTGGATTTGAGGACGCAGGTTATGTTATTGTATGTGTGACTTCTCAGTTGAAGGCGAAACGTAATCCATGAGAACACTCTGCGTCGTATACATTTAGGACCTTATCTAGAAGTCAACACCACAAGTGTAATAGCAGTACACGGTATCTCAAAGGCATTCCAAGATGGAGCCGGAATTGAGTTTGCAATGTCAAGTCTATTCATTGAATTCAATTCCACACGCTTAGTTATGTTTCCAAATACACCTGCGACAGAAAACCCGGAATACATATTAAATCTCGAGATATAAATGGCAGTGCAATGTTGGCAGTTTTAACCGTCAAGCGATGTCGAAATGTTTTCGATATTCTTCAAATGTTACCGTGCACGTCTACCAAAAGACACCGAATATGTCATCTAAGTAAATAAATATTGCACATTTACACTGATAGACGTTCAATGTATATATTTCATCACCCGTGCGTTATGTTTCAAGACAAATCTAGTTTTAATGAGTCCACTACTGGTATTGAACGTGATAAAAGACACAATAATAATGTTACGGTCCAAAATAGCTCACATATTATAGAGACTCGCATTCATAGGGTAAAATGATACGGATAGTTTAGTATTCGGTAGATCGTGGACAGTGATCTGGGAGAAAGACGGTGAATGTTGTGGACGTCAGCATGGTTTTAACACGGTGTTTCTATTACGTACTGTTAGGACAAAGCAGGACAAGCAGCTGACTCTGGTGAACTCATAGTTATAACTCAGTCTGAGTCCCATGCGTAATTCTAACTCAAATATTCACATGCAAGAGAGACGTCATTAGTTTTCAGTATCAATCAGAATAGACAGGTGCAATCAATCTTAGAAAGGTAATGTTATCAGAATATATATATATATTAATTTCGTTTAATAGTTTTACATATATTTTTGTTTTTATATATTTACTTTATTAAAATTAATGATAATTATTATTATTATTTATCATTATTATACATATTTTTAAAAGTTTTATTATCATCATCATCATCATCATCATCATCCTAATCATCTTACTAATACTAATCATCATCATCATCATCATTAGTAGTTAATACGAAATGGACATGCATATTTCCAAGAATGACAAGTATACGTATACAATTGAACATATTTTATCTAGATTATTTCGGTCTGCGTTGCTTATCTGATGTACTTTAAGAGATCCCAGAACAAAGTCAGCGCACAGCACCAATGACATAATAATTATAATATATATTACACATTCTTTGATTTTCAGGTGTATCCATTATTTAATGGTAATGTCTAGCCAAATGTACACACGTCCCTCATTGTTAATGTAATGTCTTTATTACGTTATATTACAACAATAACGGTTTCAACCAATCAGTCATACACCGGGCTGTTTTCTCTTGTAACAGACACGTGTTACACATTTTCGCAGCCATTGCATGGTATTCTGTCCTGTATTCTGGCGCCAGATTTAACTAAATCTTGGGGCATATTCTCGAAACGGTTTTACGATCGTAAGACAATCTTAGCGATTCTTATAGTATGGCTAAGAACTGTTCTTAGGCTAAGAAGTTCGTAAGTACGTTTCGAGAATAGGCCCTCTTATGTTTAGTTCAAAACTATTACATACTAATTGCTATTGCATTTATGTATAGTGACATTGTAATAATTATGTTGGCATTGATTTAGTTTCAGAATTATAATAGTTTGGCATTGATTAGTTTCAGAATTGTGAATTGTGAAATGTGTAACTGAGCGGAACGCGACGCAGGAACAAGTTCGGTTCGGATAGCAGAACAGAACAAAACAGAAGACGTTATTGGAATCGCTTTGGACATATGGCGACGCCGAACATGTCGCAGTCTGCAGAAAGAGTTACTCTATTTACTTGTTAAATGTTCCAACGTGATGTGCTTATCTCAAATAGACAGTCAAGACTGTATAAGAGTACTTTCTCAAAAGCATGTCTACGTCTTCATCTTCGTTGCCTGCAAGTACATACAACATGCTATATCAATGTCTAGCATATTTGCTAATAATTTGACAAGCCATACGTCTATGATATGTACGGTCTGCAACAACAACTACGTAATTGCTTAATGCTTCATTTAGGTGGTGTTCCATTCACAGTCAAAGAGACACATTCTGTCCAGACCGTGAATGGAGCAGCCCGTGCAATTCATTCACATGAAGTAGAGGGCCGAGGCAAATACTGTTGTAGTTTGTGTTTGTGACGTCATGCTCTACATGCTCTACTGTACACCACCTCTTGAACGTGGACAGATTGGACGCGTCCTGGACACACCTGTCCCGTATTCCATTCATGTCCAGGACAGTCAGGCGTGTCCAATACTGTCAATGGAACACCACCTAAGTCTGTCTGTGTACCGTGAATGTTATAATTATGACATACTAGTATGTTGTATTGACTATAGGGGGTCGATGGTAATCAGTATGACATTAGTTAACGTTAAGCATGCTTAGTAATGATTTCTTACAAATAATTGTATTTATGGCATTTATTTAAATCGAATTTTGAAAGCCATGATATCACGCGGCTAGGCATTAAAGTAATTTACAAGCTTTTAGATAAATGGTAATTTTGAAGTACTTATTTACCATTTTATCATGAAAAGCTGATATTTACAAGAACTATGTTTCATTCAGATGTTCGTTAAACTATGCACGATACTAGTATTTGAACTACATATATTTACTTCAGAATAACAAAAAGAAAAAGGAAAAAACCCCACAAACATGCCGTCTCAAAAATCGATATGATGTACTACGGGTATTTGATAGATATTTAGCTGAAATTTATCACACAATTCTAACATTTATTTTCAGCAATGTGTGTATTGTGGGAAGAAAACCCGTAACAATACCTTACTGTTAACCGTGTTAACCTGTGCTAGTGGGCGTGACCCAAGAGGGTTGCTTTACAGCATGCACTTTAGTTTGATTGATTGGTGGGTTTATTGCTTATCGCTACGGGAATACTAGTATACACTTTAGACTCCCTCTTCTTTCGCCTATGATATATTCTTCACAACGGAAAGCACACGATGTCACTAAGAATCTTAGGATTATTGCAGGTTATGTTCTTAGCGAACACGAATACTATTAGGCCTACATATTTCTGTAATGTGTTCGATAACCAGAGAAAAAACCAACAACGTGTGGCGTTCTCTTACTTAGGTGTTCGGGCTAGGACACCTAACGTGGATGCTTAGTATTGCTTACACATCAACCAGGACATGCGGGCTGAAGGTGTCCTGCCAAGATCATGTTATGATTGGGTTAGGATTCTGGAACTGGCTCTGAGAATACGAAACGTTTTGAGAACGAATTCATATTCAAGTTCAAATATTTATGGGGTTTTATTAACAAAACCTTGAGTTGAGCATGAAATCATACTCAGAAATGTTCGTAATCTCGGCGCCAGGAAGGACAGCTACGTTGTTTGTTGGTGTGAGCATGCTTTGGTGGTTATACACTTCCCAAGCTGAAAGTGTCCTGCCAAGATCATGCTAGGACGTTGTTAGGATCCTCCATCAGGAAGGACACCTAAGGGTTTTGTTGGTGTGGGCATGCTTTGGTGATATGTAGATTGTATGACCACTCTGTCTACCTTCATGATCGGTATAATGAAAGGTCCTTCCGAGTTACGATAACATTCTGGTGCATGTCACAAACAGAGATAGTTTACAACGTCTATCAGACAGGTCGCACGTACAACAAAGATGCAGTCAACGGTGCAATTAACCTCCCCTTTCACGGACTTTGTTGATGAAATTCATAAGCAGAAGTTACGAGCGACGATTATGAAATGTGCGCGACAAGATGCTACGATTTAGACGGTAGCCCAGACTCTCGATTGACAAGCCGACAAAGAAAGCACGTCCTTCTATAACCCGATCGATGAAGGCCATTTTGAGAGGACAAAGACAGGCTTTTATCCAATGTATCCTTTTAATCAGAGAGCCGCAGAACAGATTGATTCACTGCCGCCACGAATTCAAGCTTCTCGTGAGAAGAGTCTATGAGGAATTCCGACCGGACCTCTGGATCCTGTGACATCTCGATGGCAGAAGCGGAGGTACATGCGGTATGGATTCGGATTGAGACGAACGGGGGGAAGGAAGAAGACCTCATACACAGCGACCAGAAATCTGACAATGTCCAGCATATCCTTCTGATATCCAATTATGTGAAGATACATTCCAGAGTACAACATGTTTAACCTAGAATATTTCTCTTCTGTCCGCTTGTAATTGAATCTAATGGTCAGGATTGTTAGACACCAATAATCTCTGATAAGGACCGCAGCTAATATAAGCGCCATTTTGATACTCTGTTTAATATATTAGTTATTGGGAGACTACGTCTATTAGTTTAAGTACCATTGACTATTAATTGAATTATTGCGTGTCTGGAGTTGACGTTTGCTTATAGTTTATTGGCTTAAACGCTGGCATTCATATCGATCGAAATCGAACTTACATCAAATAGCTTACAGATGATCACGTATTCTTAAGATAAAACACAGTATTTCAGACGCTTGTTCTGCCACCATATTTCTAGAAGTGAAATGTTACTAATATTTATTTCACCCCTGTCGTTGGTCGATTCATTTTTAATGTGTTTTGTTCAAAGAGTGATAAGGCGGAATCTTGATAAATGTTAATCCATTGACAGTTTGTCGACAAGCTGACATTCTGTTGTTAAAATGCAACTTCTATCATTCCAGAACGCCTAAAGAAATACAGTATTGAGTTAAGCTAACATCCAATGATTATGCAAGAAGTCTGAAGAAGCTGAACATCAAACAGAACCGTTAACAAATCGTAAAAAAATATATAACACTGCACTTAGAGAACGTTCAAGATCGTATGTTTTTGTTTCATCCCCATTTACTGTAATTTCCAATGGTCTTGTTTTTAAAAGCATACACCTTCTCTATGATGGCCTGTGATGTGGAGCTTGCTAACGTATGTTTGGTTTCATCCCCATCTACTTTAATTTGCAATTGACACGTGTTTAAAACAATACACCAACAATACACCGTCTCTGTGCTGTTCTGTGCTATGGAGTTTGCTACCGGATTATTCATCAAAAGGAAAGGCATAATTGTATCATGTCGTGGACAATTCAATGTATAGAAGGTCACTTTGATGTATCTTATGTAATATCAAAAGTAACAAAATAAATTCCAACTTCTGAGTTTAAACATATTTATTGACCAAAGATGCCACGGGATTTGGTGATATCAATATACTGTAGATACCGAGACTCATTCCCTATAAACTACAAAGTATATTTAAACACCATATACAAACATATACCCCCAATTCATCTTATCAACTCCCTGGCGAGTATACAAGCCAATATGCCATCTCATCCTGACGGGTACCCACTCACAGCCGGGTGGACCGACGCAGTGTTGATCTAAGCACTTCGTTCCTGTGCTACGCGATGGCATGAGCTGGACTCGAACCCCGAACCTTCAGGTTATGAGGACAGGGTCGCCACCGCTAGACCACTGCGATGTATCATCCGAAAGTTACACTGGAATATTGCGGGGGACCTATTTACCCCGGAGTTCACCAATCTATCATCGGAGGATAATGATCTTAAATACAAAGTGTTATCTTTCGGAATTGAACCGTATAGGTATTATTTATACCACTGATTACTGCTCTGGTATGGACGCTAACTACCATTCTTGAGCTCATTAATCGATAACTAACACGTTAAACTGGAAAGTCACTCTTTATGCGCATGTAGACCAGACGCAAACTGGGTCAAGCTTTCATGAGCGAAGCGACGACGGGGGTTAGTCTGCTAATAATAATGGCTATTGTCTGTAGACGTTATCTGAACCCCGTTTTTACCCACTATATTTGATTCCACTATATCGAAAGACATCTATAGTGCACGTCCGTGTTCTACCCTTACAATTGCGTAATTTGTTTTGTAACATATTTTCTTTTGTAAATTATAATAAATTCGTGTCTTCCCATACTCTTTTGTTTTGTCAACTTTCGTAGAAAATAGGTATTCTTGCGAGTCTATCTACGACAGAAAGATATATTTAGTGCACATTCATGTTCTACCTTTACAATTGCGCACTATTTTTTCGTAACTTTTTGTGTGTGTGTAAAACGTAATACATTCGTGTCTTCCACCATGCCGAACTACTCTGCCGTACGTTTACACCTCAACCTTCAGCAGAACGATCGTAACTCTACGAGTCCTAATGCCATATTAACATAATATAAGTTACGTCTCGTAGCGCTGCGTTTCTGTGCTCAACTGAGAATTGTGTTCATAAAACGTCATGTGACGTCATAGTCTGAGTACGTTTTTGTGCTCAGAAAGTTTCGTAATCTCGGGGCCACTCACTCAACAAATATGTTACGTGATTGTATTGCATGTTATAAAATTATTATAATTATTATAATTATTCATATGGGCAAGTTAATATTTACTAATAATACGACACTTAATACATTCATTACATTATACTAATAGTCCACAGTCATGAAATGGCATTTAGTCTCGGTACATAGCAAATATGATATGATAGAATTGCCATATCGATAAATCAACTCTAACATTATATGATAAGGACATCCACACTCTTATAAATTAGATTTCTGAACAACCAACGCACGAAGACAATGGACAAAAAAGAAATTTGAATGTTGAGTGGAATAGCTGTGTCAATGGTAGCCGATACTACTACTACTACTACTACTACTACTACTACTACTACTACTACTACTAATAATAATAATAATAATCATGATAATAATATAATAATAATAATAATAATAATAATAATAATAATAATAATAATAATAATAAAATAATAATAAAAACAATAGGAAGAAGAAGAATTATGATGATGATGATGATGATGACAATGACGATGACGATGACGATGACGATGACGATAATAATAATAATAATGTATGCATCTGTAGAGCACGTTATCTACAGTTATACAGTGTTCTTTACATACTGTTCATTTTGATATAGCTTTATATAAGCGTATCTAAATTGTAATGATAACGTCAGTATAAAGAGGAATTATATATTGTTTAAACATTTCTTTTAAATACAAATAACAAATAAAACAATAAGAGGAATTTATAATGCAGTTTTTGTAACTGTCTCATTTCGATATTCTGGTTGGCTTATCTGGTTGAAAAGCTATCCAGTATATCGTCTAAGTTTACATTTCTGAATCACCAAAAAATCCAATGGCCAACTGGGGGACACAATGCCTACCAAGCATAAAGCTAATAAATAACTACTCAATTCGCTTTATTGAGTCTCCCACTGCTTCAAAGGGCTGAATGCAGACGCCATACCGATTACTCGCGAATAAAGACAACTGGCTGAACAGACAGCAGCCATGTCGATCACCATCCAGAGACGAATGGGGGAACAGGCTCTACCGGTATGGCTTTCTAAGACGGCAGAACGACTCATTTACACTATGCTCTGGCGAAATACACACACCACTGATGGTCCGGGACGCCAAATTGCGTGTTATGTGTAAATGTGTATGCAGCATTGTCCGAGGGCCATGTCCAGAATGGACTCCACATCCAACGTATCAGCTTCTACCAGACGGTGTCCGAGGGTTCCTAAGTCTATGAGGGCCAGGTTTTCTTGCTGTGGATTTTGTCCGTGGCGAACACCATCGAGAAAAACATAAAGACAGGTGCCAAATTTGTCCTGTTTTATTTTCTACTTCGCCGCACAGGCCTATTATATATACTAGTACCACACATCTGATATTATACACACACGCTCTTATGGAAATTGCATACGGTTACTAGGCGATGCACGTTATGTTTTATTTTTTGTGTGTTTTGTTTTATTCTTGCGATACCCATCAATGTAACGTGATCATTTCAACCCACGGTTTCTAAAATCAGAATTTCATAAGGGTAATTTTCTAGTTACAGATTGACAGTGAAAGTATGGGTTTCATCTTCATCTGCATCAACGGTCACGAACTGCGTTACACATGAATACAGCAGGCATTCGTGTTTATTTCCTGATGTTTATAATCACTCATATATTATAATAATGTATTTTGTTTGTTTTACTTCCTCCTGTTTGTATATGTTTCACTACGTTTGCACCAAGTAAAGCCAACTGCGTTATTATAGGTTGTAAATATAGATAGGACTGTTTACGTTTGTCTGATCCTATTGAATTTGTGACAATAAGACATGTAGAAAGCAAAGCAGACACGTATGGTATCTCCTTCGAAAATGTATTTTCTCAAAAGCATAATGTGTAACAGTAATACGACATAGATTCAACATGTTTGGAAACCATGCTCAATTACGGGTATATATGGATTAACAACGTCAATGAAGAAATAATGATTCCACACGCAGAATAAATGAAATAAATGATAAACACAAAGGAAAATTAATGGCAGCAATGGAAATGGTTAAATTACTAATACTTGTAACATATCGAAATCTGCAATAAACCTAGTAATATTACTTACTCTGGAATGTTAAAATACACATACATTGACATAATACATTTATAGTACTGTATATTTACGTCTCCATGTATTACAGTATAGTAGATTGGGTTACTTATTTACAACGGTTCATATTCCGCTACCTATATAGGTTGATGCTCTTGGTTTGCCATGCAAATAACATAGCAGCCGTCTTTATTTGTGATGATGTGTAGATGTTAAGATAATGCATTTGCATTAATCATTGCCATAGTATGGTTGTCTTTGCTATCACTGTATAGCACTTTGCTATTACTATATAGCATGCGCCCACTTCCTGGTCTGTTGGTTTCTTAGAATACGTCATGAATTATTTAGTTTTCCTCCCTTTTAAAAATGTTCACGTCTCATCTGGGTATTCTTTCACAAAACTCTTATCCGCTTTCTCTGCAGTGCATCAGCTATCGGCAAAGAGAGCGTCATGGTATCTTAGTGAACGAGAGAGCTTCTTGAAGGATATCTTGGCTAGCAACGCATATTGAAAATGATTACGTTTTTTAAAAAAAGAGATTCAACAGCATGATATTTTATTATATGCTTGGCAGTAGGATAGCGGAATATATGAGTGAAATATATATCCTTATACTACACTCTACAGAGTGAAATATAAAATCACCATGTTCACTGCCTGAACTACTTTCGCAGAGTTTTATTTGACACTTATTTGTACTTTTACGTGACGTCACTCACGTCGTCGACTCTCCTTACTGCACTTGTAATGTTTACCTGTCAAACGTGTAACCAATCCCTTTCTATTGTGAATAAAATATGTTTAAACTAAACCCGTCAAAGATATGCTAATTTGCCAACTGTTAAATATTGATTATGCCGCAACAAAGCAGACCTCTGTTATTCCAGTCATCTAATCCTGTAACGATATAGCATCAGACATCCGTGTCAACTTTAGTATTCAAGACTGTACTAATGTCACATTGAATAAGAACCCTTAATTGAATCTGTATCCTTTCCAATATCTTTCCAAAAGAAAAGTCGTAATATTAATTCCCGTAGACTAGTGTCAATATCTGCATGCAGTCGTAAACTCTCCATGTTTTGCTTCGACATTGTGAATGTCCGCGATGACCTATCGCAAGCCCCACAGCCGCCGGCGGTTAAGAGTTTGGTCTGCGTGTTCGTTCCTGGACCGCCGAGGGCTGTTTACCCAACGTTATGTCAAGAAAGAAGCCCGTACTACCCGTGGGTCTATATAATTAGATAAACAACCTGCAGTAAGAACCGAGCTTTATTGGACTCATGGGTGCCAATGACGAGTACACGGTTCATGGCAAAGGTTCTTCATCGTCCAGGAGAATGCATAGTAGGAGGTTTTCCGGATTTTAGTTGTTTTGTAGCTGAGGACAGCAGTCCTTGCAGACTGTATGCCTATTTTATGATCGTGGCGTGCCATCAATTGACACTGATACATGCCATTGAAATCAGTTAGGGAGTGTCGAAGAGTAACACCTAATGTTCTGGTATATGCACGGGCATGATACATGAGTTATTTAAGGCACCGCCCGGATTTGAGAATCCTTCCTGTGGGGTAATTTAACAGCTATTGTTTACACTCTTAACACTTTGTAATTGGTTGCACTTTTAGATCTTCCTTATATTGTGAGGAGGCATTCCGTCCCACGAGCCTCTCACGTCTTCCTCAATAGTCTGCGCTATATAATGTAAATGTCCAAGGGGGGGAATGCCCTGATCATGATACCATTTATGATTGATATATAATATGTAAAGCTATATTAATGTACATGTAAACCGCTGTTAAATGATAACAACTACGTGCACACCTTCGCGTATTTAAAAATATATATAAGTTACATAATAATAGATAAGAAGTTAATCGAAATCTACGCATTTCGTGACAGGAGTGACATAAGGAATGGACATTTATATTTAGTCTGTGACGCTTCTTCCATTTTGTTTCCAGGATTCTATGATAATGTCTACCAGGGTATCGTAACGTCACCCAGACTTTTAAGTCGAATATAGCCGAATATTGAAGGTTACAACAACGGTGTATCATATTATATGTAACAACAATTAATTCGCGTTTGAATTAAAAACATGTAGTATCAAATTAGTGTAATGTATGATGACAGTTATGTGTACAATTGCAATTATACTTAATATTAGTCTGTATGTAATGCTAACGTGTGTACTGCTGCTATAATAGGAGTAGAACTCGTAACGACCAGCCCTACAGTACGACCCAAGATCCAGGGATGATGCATACTTGTAAATCTAGTCAGACAGGTAGTACACATACAATACGTCCTATTTGATGGAGGCAATGATGGAGTATGCGTGTAGTACAATAAACTAAAATATCGATGCAAGTCAAATTCCCACTTTCAACATTTCTTGCCAAAGACCCAAGATCAAGGAATGGTGCATACTTGTAAACCTAGTCAAGGTAGGTATCTGCACACACAATATATCCTATTTATTTGAGCCAATGATGGAGAACTGACATCGATCACACAATACAGTGGGAGTATGCATTTAATACAAAACACTAAAATTTCCGTTTTCAACATTTTTCGCCAAAATGTAACATTTCTTGTCTGGAATACGGTATTTTCTTTGAGATAAATACAACACGACAGATAACGTCGGCTATAGTATGTATTCACGTAACTAATACTATCAGTGATGGATCACACAGACAAGCGCATGAAATAGCGGCGACTCAAATACGCATGCGCTCATCTGACTGGCACTAAACAGAATTACGCCATACCATGATAGAAGAGCGTTGCTGTATTTACCAATGCTGTGGGCCTGACGGTCAACATTAATGGATAGAACTATTTTTGATTAATGTGATTTTTTTGTTCTCTCCTTAATTATTGGAAAGAGGAAGCTTCTGTGTCTATGCTGTACGTGGTAAAAGTCTAGGTTTAAACGAAGATGTTCATACGCGCACGCTAAATCGTAATCCAATACGCCTTCTGATTGTGCGGAGCGTATCGTTCCCTCAAGTAATTCCTGAAAGCTTTCGATTTTGGAGGCTAATCATATTATGAACAGTTTGCATGAAAGTTTAATCATTGTTAATATACTTCAAAGACATCGGCTGGCACTTGTTAGGGAGACATGAAACGATCCCAAAACGTTGATTAATACGCTTTCTAAAAAAACTTGACGTACATTTGGAATCAGGCGAGTCAAATATAGTCCGCGGTTCGCGCGGGGTCAGAAAACTTGAATCTGACATTTACTTGTCAGAACTATTTTTAAGTCGGTGTTTCGGTAATCTGATTTCCCTTCACCTTGTCGAAAGTAGTTCTTGGATGTCTCTAGAGATAAATAATTGACTGATACTAGTTAAATGTCCCCGGTCGGTTTCAGTAGTAGACGTACATAGAGAGAGAGGGGGAAGAGAAGGGATTAGGGAGGATTGGAGAGTGAGAGAGAGAAACATAGGGGAGATGAAAGAGGTAGAAGAGAGACAAGCAGAAAGAGAACAACAGGAAGAGAGAAAGTGAGGGGTCGAGAGAGTATCGATGAAAGATAGAGAGAGTGTGATAGTGTATGTGTGTGTGTGTGAGTGTGTGTGTGTTTGCGTGTGTGTGTGTGTGTGTGTATGTGTGTGTGTGTGTGTGTGTGTGTATCTGTGTGTGTGTTAGATACATGGGGATAGAGAGAGAAAATGTCTATATATGTGTGTGTGTGTG
>JAUTBZ010130182.1:0-11771 GCA_032361785.1 Lepetodrilus galriftensis
CTGATAGGTTAGCAAGAAGTTATCGTGGATAATTTTGATAAATATAAGAAATACATGTATATCCAAAGTTAAGTTTATACTAATGGTAGGAGGACACATTGCCTAAAGAGGAGACATGTATAAATGACTGTCTTTTTGCTTGAGTCTAAATATGTTTACATATTCATTTATAAGGTTCTGTATAAATATATCAAAAATAATGTCTACGTACATTACACTATACAGCAGTATGAGTGATCTCACTGACGTGCAACGTTTCGTCGGCACTTTGCCGATATCTTCAGGCAGATGATACTGTCTTAAGTTTGTGCAGACGGTTGCTGTCGGTAGTGCCAGTGCATTATAACTGTGCAGTCCTAGAAGCAGGCAGTAATGAGTTTATGTTAGAGAAACTTCCATCATTGACAGTCACGGGGCTCGTGGATTGATAGCATCTAGTTCTGTCTGGACACAGTGTTTACAAATAATATTATCTTGTCTTTCTATCAAACATGGATCTCCTGGTGTTCATATATGTATCTGACTCGGACCAGTACGCATATATAGTCTGGATACATGTGGCTAGTAAGTGTGATCGTAGTAAGTTCACTCTTTGACCAGAATACGCAACCGTATACTTATTAGCAAATATACTTCAGCATTGCATCTTTCACGTTAAATGCATTCACATATTCAGCTAACCATGTTCTTCCAAATTAAATTAAAATTCATATTCTCTTTTCAAAGGAAAATCATATCTGAATTTTAATTTAATTTGGAATCACGTTCATGGTTAGCTGAATATTTGCATACACAGTTACTTCACTATCCGTCATTGGTATCCATGGAAACACCCAAGAAAAGATAATATAGTGGCTTCTTGCTAGTACGTCCTATAATGGTGGTGCCATGTTGAGCTATCGAGAAGAACATTTAGCATCTTCATGCCATGGATCGTAACACCAGCTAATTTCCAACGCTGACAACCTTGAAATAATCAAAAACTGTTTTGCTTAGGATGAGAATGAGCAATTATTTGCTACGGTATGTGTACAGCAGATGCATGCATGGTACGGTGGAACACTGTTCCAAACAGAAAAACATGCTTCTTCTATAAAACCGAATTCCCTTTTAACGGAGTAATATTTGTAAATACGAACCCCTTCTGCGCCACCACAAGTGAAGCAGTGTTGTAAATGTGATACTGCCTACCACATCATTTTCTGCACGAATGTTTTTCTTGCTAGAACGACTATGGTGAGGAGATGTCATAATACTGATACATCCCACTCAGAAGCCGGTGTTCATCAAAGCAAACAATGATTAATGTTTGCGGATTCCATAAAGAACCCATGCACTACAGGAACGCACTTACCTTCCACGGGATTACCGCGGGAGGCATAAAGGATCCAATTAAGGATGAAGATAAAGAAGTTACGGGTATTGATACGCCATCAGGAAGGGAAAAAGCAACACGTTATTGGTATTTTTGTAATCAGCTATTTCCCTTCATATTGCATTTCTACAGCAAATCTAATACATGTTCCAGTATAAATTCAGAGGGCTATGTCCTTGTACTAGTTTTAGCAAATAGTTCATGTCGCAATGTACTTTCATGTACTGTTTCTAAATTATTCTATGAAAGCATGTAATTGTGTTTGAGATAATTAGATAAGACATGTTTTACTTTTGCGATAATCTGTGTTTGCAGCTTTTGCAATTGTCCGTGTGAAATTTAACATTGTATTTGGAACTTTGTAACCATGGTATTCGGTTGGATACAACACAGATGTTGTATTGATCAGTAATACGTACCGTACGTATACATACGTACTGTAATACAGGCATCGTATACTAGTTCCATTGTGATCAAGGTGGATATAGCAATGACAGTGTAGCATTGGCACGTATGTTCAAGATAATACGCCCGGTGACAGACGCGATGTCTATTGTTTAAACATATGTTTTTCACAATAAAACAGATTGGATACCTGTTATGCAAACTTAGTAATGTCCTTTCCGGGTAATGACTACTAGAACACGTACGAACTCAAACAACTACTTTTCTTGTAAATGCTAGTATGTATCTGGATATCATTTCTGTAAACGCTCATGTCCATCTTGAAATCGTATAGTGTCCGAGTGCCAGATCACCATAATATAAGAGATCGCTACGAGAGAATCGTTTCACTTATATCACGGTTTATCAGTTTATGACAAGAGACAATCCGCAATGTCCGTAGCACAACATGTTGCAGCAAACCTGCGAGTACCGCTATAAACCTGCGATCACAAGCTGCTACTGACAGACCAAGATGATAACTGCATAGCCACAGTACAAACAATGCATCATATCAATATCGCGTCAGAAAGGTCATTTTGGCGAACACTGATGCCGGGCTTCCGGATGGAATTTGAAAGTGGAACTTTTGGCTCCAACGTCCAACGTTCTACCGCTATGGTATCTTAATAGACGAACGATATCAAGAGAAGACAAGATTTATCCAGGCCATCTGGTACCAGCAAGGTGTCATTCCAGATCTAATACCAACAATGGCAATGTGTCACTCCAAATATCGATAAAATACCTACCATGTACTAGTGTCCGAATCCTTCCCTGAACGTTCGAACAATCTCGAATTCTTGGAAGTCAATACTACCGATACCAGTCGTTGGCTTCGAACTCAGACTCGGTTTGAAACTATCGCCTATGGAAGGCGTGCACGTACACTAAGCATTAATCTACACTAGTATATATCAAGTGCTCAGTTACACTCCTACACCCTTGAACATACTCTTACATTTGCACCTATTAACACTTGCAGCGGATATGGTCCCCACGGGGCCCCTGGTTAGGATAGGATGTCCACAGTTGTGTGTGCATCATAACAAGATAGGGTATTTTACTGTAGTAGGATTATGAATACCTAACGGGACACCTAACTTACTTTCACTGTGATTTACCCATTGTACGAATTCATTATGTTCTGTCATTGCGCTACCAGCCGCTTTGAAAGTGATCCTGAATACATGACCAACATGCAATGATGCCAATGATCGGAGAAGTGTGTGAACTACTACATGTTGAGTAAATGCTATAAATGTTTTTTTTAAATGTGTCTTATCATTGTATGTTATTATTGTATTTTTATTCATCACATGACAGCTAAATAGACATCCATTCTTCATTCTTCTTCTTAAAATGGCTAGCATCCCAGATTCAGCGTTTTAACTTTTCAGGACTTAATTGTATTTGCTCCTCAGGATTGAAGTTCAGGATTGAATCCCATTCGTGATGTGTATGATATTGCATAGCGTGTTATTTCAAATCACGTGAATTCAGTTTTACGTGAATGTATCTTTTAACTTTTAATGTTCTGTCAAAATATTTGAGATGTATGCATGGTGCCGATATTTCTATATAGATTCATTGATTTGTGTTAAATCAGTTTGCCCTTCCGACGATACTTGTGTACAAACTCGTCTATTAGTGTCTGTTCTATATTACAACCTATTCTAAAATTCCGAACATCACTACAGGTTTAGTTCATAGCAATGTACTTCTTGCAAATGTCATCGCGAATAAGGTTTTTCATCAATGTACGTAGTCTGTAATGATATCACAGGTGACTGGGAAGCGTTGTCTGGTTGGAGTTAACAACCATGATACATGACGCAGTATTCAGGCTCCTGTATTACACATCCAATTTGAGGAGCCGTCATCATGATTGTGTCTGTCATCCACTTCATTTCCAGCCAACACGCGCACGTTGGCGCTAATCCCTCGTCTCTTCAGTAAACGGTGCTGCTGGAATGGTCCCACCCCCTGCTGGTGTTGTTGCATCTTCGGCGCCGTCTAGAGTGTCTTCGTTCCTAATACCTGTGTGCTGACTTAGGTTCTCCACTTGGATAGTGTCTGCTTGTTTAGATATACAGTCTGAGTCACGCAGGGAGTGTTCGGACCCACAAAGTTCGCCAGTTTGGACCCACGGTTATTGCATTTTCCAGTAGTTAATAGTGCTGTATAGTAACTATAACATCAGTATGTTGATCACGAAAGCTTAAAGAATGGTCCGACGAAGAGAATAGGTACCCATTAATGTTGTTAAATAGAGAATAGTATAGTACAGAAAAACAAATTGGAACGCAGTCAACGAAAGTAATAGAACACGAGGTTCGAATCAACCTGGGTATGAATAAAGTAACCAATTAAGTCAAACTTGCCAGTTAGATTTAATTTATAAGGTTATTGGACAATGGTTAGAGGTGGATTTGTTTAGATGTTTCATTCGCATGTTGTTCACTCAATATAGTCATCACGTACATGTGTATGTATACACGTTATGCTTC
This sequence comes from Lepetodrilus galriftensis, assembly GCA_032361785.1. Lineage (NCBI taxonomy): Eukaryota > Metazoa > Mollusca > Gastropoda > Lepetellida > Lepetodrilidae > Lepetodrilus > Lepetodrilus galriftensis. The sequence continues at coordinate 4,330 of JAUTBZ010130182.1, forward strand.
TTTAAACAAGACACTTTCTATACCACAGTTAGTTGGCCAATCACGGAATGTGACATCGTTCCATCATAATCCAAACCTGTGTCAATATGAACAGGTTTAGATCATACAGAAGGTAACATACACACATCTTAATGGACCTCCGGAGTCAGAAATATAATCAATTAAAACATAAATATACATACAACACCATGATGGAAGGGATCACTGACTGTGTCCATATATCCGGCACTCAGTGATGATATACTGTGTCTGCTATCTATAACCACCCCGTGTAACTGGAACACTAGCCTACAGATACTGGTAATCAATGATAGAGTGAGTCTCCTTGACGTGAACCCAGCAGGACATCAGCCAGGTAGACAACGGTTCACCGATGGCATTCTTCTATACTTTAACTATCTATTTGTTTACCATTACACTATAACATCATTGTATCATTAATGTTGATTTGTATTTTGTGTGTGTATGTTATGTGCATGTGTGTGTGTATGTGCGCGCGTGTTTGTGTGTATGTGTGTGTGTGTGTGTGTGTGTGTGTGTGTTTGTGTGTGTGAGTGTGTGTGTGTGTGTGTGTGTGTGTGTGTGTGTGTGTGTGTGTGTGTGTGTTATTACGGTGTATATAACATTAAAGTCGGTATACCATATGCATGAGACGAGTGCATAACATTGGCATGTTGAGAATACACTTCGCTCAGTAATAATGAAATGATATATTACAAGTTACACTTCAATGGTTGTACTATAGGAAACAGATTGGCTACCTCAAGAGTATCAGTTGAAATATGTCAGGAATCCCTTTGGAATAATACTAGTACTAGGTTTCATCTTTGGGTAATCTTTGGGAAAACTATTTAGGGCGCTATATATATAATGTATCATCATCATCACCACCATTATTATCATCATTATCTTCATCATCATCATTATTAGTATCATTATAATTAGCATTATAATTAGTATTATCATATCTTCTTGTTAGTATCATTATTATCAATAAGTATCAAGACACTAGTAGTTCCCAGTGGTGTACTCACATGCTAACATAACAAATACGCACGGTCTGATAAACTAACACGTCAGTACTAAAGTATAGTGCACTATGCATCAGTCTCACTCTATCAAACCTATATTTAATCCGATTAGGTTTGACCAACCGTTCTCCTTGATCTTTTACTCTGAGTATAGCTCCGCCTATTACGGGTAGGATCACCCATATATACTTAATAGTACGGACTGCTGATGGTGACGTTTCTTCTTCTGGGTTCTAGGATTCTTTGACCAGGATGTGGACACACTCTCTTATGGTGCTGACAGTGGCACTGACCCTGTCCTCCGCCAAGCCATGGGGAATGCCTTTCATGGGCGGCATGATGGGCGGCGGCATGATGGGCGGCATGATGGGCGGCATGATGGGATATGGAGGAATGGGATATGGCGGAATGCCCATTGGAATGGGTGGGATGGGATATGCCATGGGATTTCCTAGGATGCCATACATGGGCTACGGAGGAATAGGAATGGCTGGAATGGCTGGAATGGGAATGGGAATGGGAATGGGAATGCCAATTGGAATGGCTGGAATGGGAATGCCAATGGGAATGGCTGGAATGGGAATGATGGGAATGGGAATGCCTGGATTAGGCTATGGCTATGGGGATTAAGCTGCTTGCGTTGATGGACTGTGAATGCCATACCACGATGATCCACAAGTGTGTTTTAGCAAAACTGGAATCAGCGAATGCTAAAAGGACTTCTAAAGATTGATAACTGTATATCAAAATGTACATCACTGCCTGTAAATATTCCGAAATAAATGTATATAATAGATCAGGCTTTGCATTCACATTACTCTACATATTGGGAGCACATTCGGTTTTTTTAATACAAACAGTACTGCGATGCATTGAAGTTGTACCATTACTAGTCCGATGTGATTTCAAAAGACATTGTCTGTGCCTATTAGAAACACACACACACACACACACACACACACACACACACACACGCACACACGCACACACGCACGCACACACACACACACACACACATTGATGTTGATAAGTTCGTTTAATACTGCCTCACACTCCCGCCAATATCACAAACATCAGTCGGTGTATTCCTTCGCACGGATTAACTGAAGCTGTCTTCAATCTCTGAGATGACAAGTTTCATGAACAGGAATACCGTTGACGTGCAGCGCCTGGAGATGAAGGTCACACGAAGGTCACACGAAGGTCACACGAAAGTCACACGAAGGTCAACGTCCAATGCTAGCCATGCATTAGGACATCGATATTAGTCGTCAATGTTGTACTTATAAGTTGGAAGGTTTGGTGACGTTTCCCAACCAGCCAACGTGGATGCAGACCAGTGCAGACCACATTGTACAGACCGAGTATTAAGGACCATGCATGTAGACTGTAGTATTTGTCTGTATTGGTCCGTTATGTATTTCACGTTCCGCATGGAATAGCTAATGAGAGCTAGCAAGTACCCACTGTTGATGAAATATTCGCTTCCTTGACACGCACACCGTATTTGATAATCATATCAAATTACTATATTTGATTAATTTTGATAAATTATAATGACTCCACTGCCCATAACTACTTCGCAACCATTGAATGACTGGAAAATATTTACAGGTTAGTTCTTAAAATTGTATGATGTTTTAAAGTAAATTTAATTTACAAGAAAACAAAATATAATTGTGTTTATATTACATACAGCATAAAGCAAATACCGATCTAGATAACTGATCATAATTAATATTAAATAAATAACTGTTCCTAACCAATACATACAAATCTATTCAGCATATTTCTAATAATTTTGCTATCTACGTTATAGACAAGACAAGATTTAGACAAGACCTAGTGTAATGGTGTATTAGTGTAACAGTATAGTTTATATTATTGAAAAGGAAATTGCTTTCTTAAAAAAAAAAAAAAAAACATATGCGATTTGGAATTATAGTAAGTGTATTGAGGACTAAACGAATATGGATGCCGTGAAATTAGACTGAAATATAAAACATACCCGGCCTGCCTATTCTCAAAATGTTCTTATGAACTTCTTAGTCTAAGAACAGTTCGTAGTCAAACTAAGAATCGTTAAGATTGCCGTACGATCGTAAGAACGTTTCGAGAATACCCCCTTCCCCTCCCCCTCCCTCTCGAGAACTATACGGATAAACTATAAATAAACATTGCACTGTGCATATTGTACAAGTATGGCATGCATGTCTGGAATACCTGTTGTATTGTGTTGATGTGTATTTCATAGATACCTTGTCTTCTTTGTGTTTTATCCACAAAACATAGCACGAAACTGTCATTTATCTACCTATCGTATTTAAGCATAAGCCATACTGGCTGACGTGTAACGACAACAGAATGGATTGTTTTTCTAGAATAGCAAACATTACTTGTAAATCTGCTTTATAGTAACGTATTTTTTTTAATCTCTACTAAATGTGGTGTATTGTCGTCATCAACATCAGATGCAACAATAGACAATATTATGGCTGCGAACTGAGGTCTGAAATGAACGTAGACAAAGTAAAGTTCCGAGGAATGTTATTGCGTAGAAGCTCTGGATGTGTGTTGTTGTAGCTAGCTCCAACGTAGTATAAATACTGACGACAACTATTACACAGCACACATCCGCACATCACCAGCACCTTCAAACAGCTTATCTTCACAGAAGTGTAAGTATCATACCATGTTCAGTAAGAACTATTTACTCTGTTCCTTATTGGGAATACCGCATCCCGTAAACCTAATTACTTTACTTAAGTACTTCATGACTTGTATATGTTTAGTGGTGTTCATATTGCCACGTATATCTGATTAATTATATAACGTACATCTCTTCTAATGTCATTTAGTAACTAATTATGATATTTTCAGATCTCAAGACAACATGATGAATCAGATGTTCCTAGTCCTTGTTCTTGCTGTGGCAATGCCTACTGTGCTATCGTTCGGGTTCGACTTCGACATACCTAACTACTACTTCCTAATGAGTGCTCTTGGAGGACGGAATGGATTTGGCCGAACATCACGTGGTATGCAAGGAGCGCCATCTAGGGGAATGAGAAGCCAGGGAACGAGAGGCCAGGGAACGGGGGGTCGCGGGATGGGAATGGGGATGGGAATTGCGCCACTTCTTTTCGGCGGAATGATGGACTTTGACATGTTTTAAAACAGTGGGCATTGCTGATGGGAATGGGGATGGGAATGGCGCCATTTTTGTTCGGAGGAATGATGGATTTTGATATCATGTAAACGGAACTTCTGACATAGTATATATCCGTTAGTATTGTTTTGTTTGTCTAATGAAAATGTAGTTTTATAATAAAAGTGTTCAATATATAATTGTTTTGTTTTTGACAAACACTTAGCTTTACATATGAGGTAGAGTAATACAACATATACATTTGTACCTATAAATAGTAAACACACATATGTTCATCCTATGACATATATCTACCCCCATAGTCAATGGAACACCACCATAGTATTAATTCATGAAAATAGTTGAAGCATTTGAGTTGAAGCGGTGTGTAAGTGATGGTTAACGATGATTACTAGCCACACACACAAATTTCTATTGCGCCAAATTCATGCTTCAGACTTAGCCCGGTCAATGCATCAATGTGCACTCATTTCAACTTCTCAACTCCCTGGGGAGTATACATGTCAAGCTGCCGATTAAGGCACTAGAAGGTTTTACATTCACAATTCCATCTCCTCATATCGGGTACCCATTCACAACTGGAGCAGTGTGGTTTTAAGCACTTTGCTCGTGAGTGCTACACAACGGCATGAGCTAGACTCGAACCCGGGACTTGCGGGTTATGAGGCAGACTCGCTACCTCTAGGCCACCGCGCTCCGTTTGCACAATCGATTGTGAACAAATATGACCACAATATAGTTACCTTATAATACAAATTGGAAAATTAGCATCTTTGATTTAGTGTTTCTTAGTAATAATTATACCTATAATTATTACATGTGCATTAGACACCGATGCCATGATGACAGTTATTACGTGAAGACAATGTCTGACATCAGTATTTATGTAGATTACGCAAGGCGAATATCGATAAGCAGCTCGAACAGAACGAAGTTGAAGACTTAAATTAGTAATATTAGTGTATTCGGATTTCCTGATGCGGTACTAGCTAGAACACGACTCGTGTCTGGTCAGGATGTCTGGATACGCAATATACGATGGCGATACTAGCTGAGCTGCCTATCTGGGAAGAGCAAGAAGAGTAGCATGTCCACGTGATGGTGGGCGCTCATCCGGGTCCCCGAGACTTTCTTTGTAAAGCAATTGAATCCACGAGAACCCGGATGTAGGCGTTCAGATCTGCTAGAACTGATGTGGAATGTGGTGACAACTCACGACGTAAACACAGAAGAACATGATCAAGAGGTCAACTGAGTGCAAAACAAGGAGGTTGACCAGCAAGGCGGTCTGGGACTGGCATGGGGTCATTGATGATAATCTGCAGTAACTAGACACGGTGGACCAGCACGACATGTATAGCAGAGGACCACTTGACTTGTAGCATTAAGGGCCTAGTCGAATTGACAGTGTTGGACGCACATTCTGGACAGGGGGCTGCTTTTTTCTAGCTGTTCTATCTGTACTTTCTGCCCGACACAGGCGCAGATACACTGTGTGGTGTTGATCCTTGGTAACTGCGCATGCGTCTGACAAGAAGTAGAGACATAACAGCTAGAAAGCAGCAGCCCCCTGTCCAGAATGTGCGTCCTAGACTGAATGGAACACCACCTTAGTTGTTTATTAGAATAAACGTGTGATATTCCCGGGTGCTTCCGATGTGTGTTATATAAGTGAAATAATCTTGAAAGTGGCTGTAAACCACAATTTAAAACAAATATATTTGTGTTCGACTATGTGTGATATAGTGTAAATTGATGTATGTGTGAGTACAGTAATAAGGAAGGTTTGACTAAAATGTAACCACAACCTTTGTAGTAAGCCCCACAATTACTAATCTACGGGGGAAATGATTGAACACAATGCCAAGATATACTATAGTACGTTAGGTATTATTTGCATACACATAAGGTTAATTGCACTAGAGTTGGCTGCTAGAGGTCCCAAGTTTCCTATTCCGTTAACCTAGTTATTTTCCAATTGGCTGATCTCGTGTATATGTCAGTGAATGTGTACGTTTGTGTTAACTACGTTACGCTATTTGATTTCTATCAGGCATCCAATCAGCGTCTTAACTGACAGCTTGCGTTGTATACTCCCCAGGGAGTTGAGAAGGTGAAATGAGTGCACCTTGATCCATTGGCCGGGGTAATAATGTAGCACTATGAGCATTATTATTATTATTATTATTATTAACTCTCTCAATGCTGGAGTCAGCAGGAGATGCCCTAAAGAGCAGTGTTTGTGCCTAATTCAACCAGTAAACGTTTCTTGACTTGCACACGTCTATGACACCGCTACGATTAAAGGATCAACGGTCGACGTGGAGAAGTATATTTAACACACTGCCTGCTGAAAGCGACTTAAGTTGTCCGAGCACATGCAGAAATAGAACACTTTGATTTTTATTCAACTGGGAGAAGGTTAAATGTGTGTGTGTAAACCTTCCGCATAGCTTCCTAATTGTGATTGATAACGAGTATAATCTAATACATGTATAATCTAATCAGGCTTATGTGATATTATTTTCATGTTTGCTTTTTGTTTTCTATGTGACTGCAGTGATTGATCAATATTGTATGTTTTTTTAAACATGCGTATTTTAACGAGCTATACTATATTCTACTACACGCCAAAGAAAGGATCAGTTGTCAATCATAAATGGCAGAACAATACAAGTAGATAGTACATGCAAATAAAAAGTATATCGAGCAGCTGAGAATACGTATACTACTTGGAAAAAATATATAGTGTGCCTTAACATTAACAATGGTAGCCACACCAATAATGACACAACAATAGGCAATGTTAAAGCTGTGAAATGCTGTAGGATGTCGCAGGTAAAAGAAAAGTAAAGTTTAGACGAGTGTTATTGCGTAGAAGCTCTGTCTATATGTTGTTGTAGCTGCTCCAACTTAGTATAAATACTGACGACAACTATTACACAGCACACATCCGCACATCACCCGCACCTTCAAACAGCGTATCTTCACAAAACTGTAAGTATCATACCACGTTCCGTGAAAACTATTTTCTCTGTTCCTTGTTGGAAATATTGCATCTTGTAGTTGCTTCGCCTCCTTAATATGTCTGGTAGTATTCATATTGCAAAACAAATCTATGTAACATGCCTATCTTATAATACTTTAAAGTAATTAATTATTATCTTTTCAGATCTCAAGACAACATGATGAATCAGATGTTCCTAGTCCTTGTTCTTGCTGTGGCAATGCCTACTGTGCTA
>JAUTBZ010130193.1:0-14292 GCA_032361785.1 Lepetodrilus galriftensis
TATATAGAAAAATAAAATAAATATTAAAAAATTATGATTAAATACGTGCAAGTATGATCTTGCCCCTTTAATAAAAACTTTTTAAAAAAGTATGTAAAGGTTCATTCCTTATTTGATATAAGAACTAACCAGAATTAAAAGCAATCTAAAATGACTTTGATTTAAACATGTTCCCCAAAATGTAATGACAGCAACGCACATTATTTTTCTAAAATCTAAAATTATAATTTGTGTATATCTTTTTCATAGCAGTTAGAAATACTCATGATCATCACTATGTTTGAAAAGTGCTATTATTTCTGTTTCTGAATGTAATGTCCGCAACGCGAAACTGTCCAGTAACAGACCAGAAAATATGACTGTACCCAGGTACCACTATTTTCGTTTCAGAGTTCGTCTTTTAGATAATTCCATTTGCTGCGGTCTACATACACTTTGCTCACGCCATATCAGCCATCTTTTGGTAGCGGCTAACAAATAAACAGAAAATCACAAGTCTGTTCTGTTAGTGTTCAGCCTTTGACAGCATATTGCTGTATTTATAGCAAGGTATATTTAGATAAATATGTAAATTTAAGTCATTTAAATGCAATCTAGTCAAAGAAGAATCAAGTTAGCATCAATGTTTTTGGCTTTGGGGGGCATACCACATTTTTTTTTTCCTTTATCATTAATCATGTAAATATAGGTTACTTTGAGCGTCTGTAATGGAAAACTGGTGAATCAATCTGTAATAGACCTCGTATCCTCTTGCACAGAAGGTCTCCCTGATGCATATCAAAAGATAGAGAAAAAAGCCATGTCAATCATGTTGGGAAATTTGGCAAAATGCAAATTGAGACCTTGCATGTGACGTCAATCAATACGTCACACAGCATTGCGGGTGGCAAGACAATGGGATTTTCCGCCGTTGCTCACGTCATCACATTGTTTTCTGCCACTCAAACCGTTTTCTGCCACCCGACGATTGTTCCGTGCAAGGCCTCAATTGTATGACAAGAAATCACATCATGAAAAAATGTAGCAAAACTAAAACAAAACCTAACCATCCCACATTGTAAAACATTTAGGATATTTCTAGCCATCTGATTGTTTGAGAGCTAAAAATTTGCACTAATAGCGCTCATATGGATATGAGCTGAATGCATATGGTGCCATAGACGTCTAGATTCTGGACTACATTAGATCCTGCAATCACAGTGTATAAGATACTGATCGTTGCTGATTCTACTATGACGGTTGCAAATATACTTCCACCTTGGAGAAAATAATGAGCTTTTTACTAATGAATTTCAAGAAATAGATCCAGAAATTGTGCAATCATTAATAATGTGCACACATAGGATAAATATAAAGTTACAGTGAGAGTTTAAGCGGAACACTGCAGACGTCACAAAGTTGGAATACTCAGTCTCCAACAATATCATGTTAGGATACTCAACGATACTGTCTATATTTCCAACAGTCTAGCTGTAAACCACTCTAAATATCTATTTGATGTGCCAATATTCATAAGCCTACTGAACGGAATACAGTTTTTGCACTGAAACTACTAAACTGTAAGAATCGGTGTCTTTTCAACTTTTGTAAACAAAAAATATATTCTACATCAGTCCTTTACGTAATCCTGTTTCGCTATCACATTTTCCAGAATATATGGACTATTTTCGTTGAGTTATGCCTAACAAACTTAATAAATGAGTAATACTGTGGCTGTGAAGAGTTTTCTTCCAGGATCTTGAGGTAGATAGACCAGCGTCGATAGAAAACGATCTACAAATATTCTCCAACTCTAATAGTGATGTCAAGAGATGTGATGTGACATCAAGCCCATTACGTCACTACTGACGGCTTTATTCATACAGTTGTTGTTTCAAGGCTTCCCGCCGACTTAGCGCCGATACGACGTAATACAATTTCAACTGTTTCGAGGCGCCCATTTCACTTTTGTGAATGTGGACTTTTGACCACCACTCCTCCGTTAGCAAGAAACAGTTACTCCGTAAAATGAACTTTGGTGTCGAAAGTGTTACAATGGAGATAAATATATGGTGTTTTGACATTTGTGAGTCAGTTTCAAATAACATTTGCCATGTCGAATTTCAATAACATCCCGCAAATGTCAAAACACCATATATTTATCTCCTAATTGAATGATGTACTTCTGAGTTGAGGGAGTAGTGATATAAATTTAGATTGCAATTAAACTGCATAGTTATTAACTGCAAAGTACATTCACTTGGTATCCATAAAATCATGTTTGTACTTCCAAAAACCTTTTCACCACATGAGAATTTTCCCTGGATCCTCAGATTTCTGAGAATTTAGTTTAATGTTTTATAATTTCTGTGATACGAATATGCTCAGCCCGGCCTACTAATGTGGTGTTTTTCCCCAATTATACAAATTATTTTTCTCCAAAAACATATTTTGGCATTCTCATGTTTGATGGTAGATAAAGTTATAATATTGAAAGGCTTACACATCCTTATATTCATGTCTTCAGGTAAAATGGATGTGGATGACGATATTCTCCTGTCGGACGACAACAACCTAGAGGGTGACTGCGGAAGTGATTTTGGTGACGATGCAGAGTTTCCAAGCGAGTGGACGGTATTAGATGACGCTGACTGTGACGATATTCCTGTGGAAGAGAATGTTGATGAAGAAGACGATCAAGATGACGTCATCATCATTGAAGAGAAGACCAAGATTGTTCCAAAGAAGACTGAGCCCATAAAGTTGTCATCGAAAGATGATAAGAGTTACAGACACGATAGAAGTAGATCGTACTCCAGACGTTCAGATCGGTATGATGATCGAGGCAGATCATACCGGTCTGACGATAGAAGGGACTACCGGTCTGACGATAGAAGGGATTACAGTAAATCTCATTCTAGAAGTCCAGGTAGAAGAAATGGTTCACATTCAAGAAGCTCAGAAAGAAGAAAACCTGATGAAAAACACGACTCCAAACAGGAAAGTTCAAAAACGCTTCCAGGAAAGAATGTGACCCAAGATTGCAAGGAAGAAAATGGTGAAGAGGAAATGGACACTGTCGCTGAAACAGATGCCAAGTCAGCAGAATCAAAACTGCCCCAAACAGTCAAATCGTCACAAAAGGTGGATACCCCTAAAGCTACTCCTGAGCCGAAAAAGACGGACACAAAATCTACCCCTGAGCCGAAAAAGACTGATACAAAGGCTACTCCAGATCCTAAGAAGACGGATACAAAGGCTACCCCTGAGCCTAAGAAGACGGATACAAAGGCTACTCCTGATCCTAAGAAGACAGACATTAAGGGTTCTACCGATCCTAAGAAGACGGACATGGCTACTCCTGATCCTAAGAAGATGGACACAACAGGTCCTTCTGAATCTAAAACAACCGACGCAAAATCAGAATTTAGAAAACCTGGATCTCTTTCTGCTGCTAAAACAGAAGGCAATTTAAAAACTGAACCTCATTGGGAGAAGACATCTACCATTGAAAAGAAGGACACTGATTCAGAGAGTAAAGAAAAACCAGTAAAAACAGAAGTAGCAGCCAAAGCAGTAAAAGATTCCGCTAAGAAAGATAAACTCCTTAAACCAGAAGAAATTGAACAGAAACAGAAAAATATGGAAATATTTGGATCAATCTTCTCAGATTTTGCTGCTAAAATATTGTCTGAACGATCTAGTGACATGACTACAAGTAAGTACACTTTTACTTTAAATGAATTCCGAATAGAACTTTAGTTGTCTATTTTAGTTATTATGTATCATTCTACGATTGGTTAAAGTATCTCGCCGGGTGACCCAATCCATTTCTTCTAATGTTAAAGGTATCCTACTAGTAGAAATTTAATGTTTTGTTATTTATATCATTGTTTGTGCGAGTACATTTTCAAGTTAAGTTCTAACCCTGAACATGTTGCAGAATAGAAAGCTACCATGTTACTTGTAACTGCTCCTTTCAGAACTGAAGTTGACACTGGGCGATATGGACGTTCCTGAACGCAATAACAAGGAGAAGTCGTGGGATGGTGAGTGTTGTCTGGCAGCTGTTTCCTGGTATCCCGCAGATAGAGCACTGGGGCTGCTCAATTTGTCTGAAAGTGGTAACCAACTTTGAAGTTTCGAGAGTATATCACATGACGCCGAATATGCAAATAAGTAACTCGGCCGACTTTCCTCCAGCCGAAATGTGCAGGGCCCCTATTCTCGAAACTTCTTAAGATCTTTTTAGCTTATGCACGTGAATAGCTCATGCTATAGGTATCCTTAAGATAAAGTTAAGAACGTTCTAAGGCTAAGAAGATCGTAAGAACGTTTTGAGAATAGGGCCCTAATTTAGCCACCGGAAGTACATTAATGGCGTGTGCGAAACCTACCCAATTTAGGCAAAAGAAACGCCACTTCTCTCTGAAACACTGTCTGAAAATAGGACTTTGTTGATAATCATACCATTAGTACTAAAAAATCCCAATCACTGATCATAGTCATAAGCATCATTGGGTACCTCTAGCATGAGCTATAATGGACATTGCCTGTAATGGTGACTACCAAAGTAACACCTTTACAGACAAAATACATCTCAGTCTGCCGTTCTCACAGCTCAGATTGTCCATAGATGTTGCAGCCACACCATGTCCAACATTACAGAAATATAACAAAGTGTTATGAAGTCATGCTACTGGAATTGACCCTCTCCATTCTTGTCATATTGTCGTCATTCCAGACACGGTCAAGTGGCATCTGCAGGTGTCGCCAGTCGATATGAAGGATCTCGCCCAGGATGGGGTGAAGAAATCCTTGACCATCTCGCAGGACTCCGCTTTCTTCTTCTTGAGTAAAGGAAGCAAACACGAGGGGTGAGTATAGTATAGACTGGCATTGCGCTCTCCATCACTGACACTGATGGGCGGTTGGTAGCACTGGCATTGCGCTCTCCATCACTGGCACTGATGGGCGGTTGGTAGCCAAGTGGTAGAACGTTGGCCTCTGGATGGTTTCAGGTTAAATTCTTGCCCCAGGGGCCTGGCATCAACGTTCGTGAACTTTACCTTTCTGACGCAATATTTATATGATGCACGGTCTGTAGATGCTGATGTATTTTATGTTGGTGTTCCAGGCAGCTGGTGTTCATGTTTTAGATGCTGATGTAGGTGTTCCAGGCAGCTGGTGTTCATGTTTTAGATGCTGATGTAGGTTATGTTGGTGTTCCAGGCAGCTGGTGTTCATGTTCAGCCAGCACAGGGACGTCCAGCTGGTCATCAGTAAACTGGCCGGCATCCCCTTCACATCCAAGAATGTCACGCTGTCGCTCACCAGGAAGAAGGGGCGTCACAGCAACGACATGGAGAATGGTATGTCAGCCCACAGCGAATACTTATAGCATATTATACTATCTATATATGTACTATATGTACTTAAAGGAATGCAACAAGGTTTCACGCTAGCGTTACAAAAATGGCCATTGCAACGTACTGGAGTTTGCCTTGGGCACAAAATTAACTGTATTCTGTAGTTCATACACTAAATATCATTCGCCCTAAACTGTGTGCACGCATGAACTTACCAGTTTTATATAAATGACACAAATATGCCTTCTGATGCATTTTCCGAGTTAGGATAACTTTAGCATTGTATTTTCTTTTCTTTTACTGTATTTTATTTTATTGGGAGAAATGGACTGGGCTATTGTCAATTTCGATCCTTGGCTAAGTGGTATCAGTATGTATGTGTAGTCATTGAAAAGTTAGGTCATACTTAACGTTAGTGCAATAGAAGATATAAATAATATTGGAGTCTTTACCGTTTAATATTTGCAAATAATCCTTGTAAATGAACTTACATTAAAATGTGATTGTTTTTCAGCTGTTATGATCATAATGGCCAACTCTGCAGCCAACTTGACAATGCCTATCCGAGGGAAAGAGTGGCTTGGAGAAGGTAAGTTCCATCTACTTGGAGGTGGTGGGGTTAACATGGGGGTCATTTGGCTAACAGATGTTCAATAGACTTCAGCTAATGGGTGGATGGGGCAGTTGGTAGGTTTTTATATGATATGTGTGTTTTAGTTCCAGGCAGTTCTGTTGGCAGTTTAATCAAATAACCATTGAGGAGGAGGAGCACTTTTCATGTTGTTTGAAAGTTTTATGATTATCTGAACTTTTATTTTGTTGATTAGTGATTGGCCGGATGGGATCATCATTCTTCTGTCCCTATCTCTGTACTTCGATATGCACTTTGATGTTCTATTGGGCCCAATCAGCTATGTGTCCAGCCTTTCAATGGTATGGAGAAGATTGGATACCAGACAAGATCACTGAGAGCAGCACCTATAGAAGAACCTCTGGTTACTCGGCCAGCCAGCTGTCCATATTTGACTGACAAGTCCAACAACTGAAAATCCAGAAGCTCATCTGTACACATGAAATCATCTTCTAGAGTCATTTTCCCACCTTCTATTAGGGGAATAGTACCTTGATAAAAAGTAGTAATATGTTAAATCTTTCTTGTGGTCTTTTCATATGCATCAGTACAGATATTATAGATGGAGTTTTGGGGTTTCTATCCTGACATTTCACATTGGTCCAGTGCTAGATGGTCAAGAAGCTGATGTTGATGTGCAGCCGCTATTTCTCCATACAGAAGTCAGAAGTATGCAGCACCAACTGGGAGTCCTGAAGATTTGTCAGCAGTATTCATACTCCTTGCCTCCTGGAGAAGCTCGTGGTAGATGTCGGCTAACAGAACTACCTTGGGCGACGTGAAGTCTGGGCATCCTCAAACGAAGACAAATTCTGCTTATTTGATGCAATCTGAAGCTGAAGAAATCCAGATGAAGCAGTGTGAAGTTGGAAGGCGCTGAGATTGGGCAACTTGAAGCAGAGGAAGCTAGATTGGTGTCCAGTCCTGTACTACCATCATCCGTATAACTGCTTTGAGATCTGGGATTCTGAAGATGTTTAGATTTGTTGTCAAGATAATTATTCATCAACAATTCGGAATCTAGCTATTTGCTGGGTCTGAAGACATTTTGAAGAAATCTCTCGATCCATTGGCCACCCAACTTGATGACTTCAAGCATCCATCCTGATGACTTTATGTGCCCAATTTGATTTCAGTCTCCCAGCGGTATGACTATACGCACCTGACATGGCGACTTCATGCTCCCAATTCCCAACTGGATGACTTGTATGGCTATTTCCTGGGTCATCACCACTTTTTTTTCTTCTTTGTCCTTAAGATTTTAGATCAATAACATTTGTGTTATTCTGTGTCTGAAGTGTCTGACAACAGGCCTTATTCGTGGTGTTATTGTTTTGAACATGTTGTATACATTGATTCTTAGTAATGATCTGTCTGTTACACCGTTACACTTTACAACCCTACATGTGTCCCTAGAATTGTCTCATGGTGGTGAACGTCTTGGGTTATTCAATACATCTGTCATTTTTATATACAAGTGCCTTCAGGATACAGCAGTGAGTCTTACAACTTGAAAATCGCTGGTCGTCTATCCATTAAAAAAAACCTACAAAGATGATGTGCAGGAAGAAGACTGAAAGCAGTGGTATCATTGGACATCAAGTTCATCAAGACCAGACCTGCCATGGTCAGACATTGAAGCAGTCCTGAAGAAGCCGTAGAAGTCCAGATTGGTGTCCAATCACAACTGGTCAGAAACTTGGATCTGGAATTACGTCTACTGGGGAATTGGGTCCTGCCATTCTGTCCATAGGCATACTACTAGTTGTGAACTGTTCAACTGACGTTCTCCTTTCAACTTCATTCTTCTTGATCAATTCGGTATATTCTTCTATGTCTCCACTTGTTATCCTTCAATGCAGAATCCGTTTATTGTTAGGAAAGACGATCTTACGAAAATTATTATTTTTATATATTTTACTGCGAAAATGTTTTTAGGAAAATAAACTAAGACTAGTTTCACTTTCAGTATTGCCAGAGCAGTAACATTTGTCATAGATGTAATACATGCAATCTCCGCCATAGCTTTATGACTGGCCACACAATACATCCTGACCTGACCAGAGTCCTGCCAATTGCGTCCCACCAGTCACATCGCACCAAGCAGCGGTTGGTGCTCAGTAATGTCTGATGCAGCATCCACGACAGCGACGAGGGCAACGGGCGACTGAGGGGCCAGACATCTGTTGTCCACG
Source organism: Lepetodrilus galriftensis (assembly GCA_032361785.1). Taxonomy (NCBI): domain Eukaryota; kingdom Metazoa; phylum Mollusca; class Gastropoda; order Lepetellida; family Lepetodrilidae; genus Lepetodrilus; species Lepetodrilus galriftensis. The sequence goes on from JAUTBZ010130193.1 coordinate 8,175, forward strand.
TTGATTCTCAGCGTCATCGCGAGGTGTCTACAGGATGAGATGTGTGCAGTCATGTTGTTCTATTTCAGGCAAACTTAAAAATAGACAATTAATCGTGGACAACGTACCGGTGGGGACATCCCGGGAGATGATTGAAGTCATGTTCCCGTACACGCTCAGTGTTAGGTTCCAGAATTTGAAAGTTGGAGAAAAATCTGGGTAAGTATCATGTATCCATGGCAACGGGAAGGGTTGTCATTTACAGCATACCCTTGTTCCCCAAAACACGTTTAGTTTGGTATGGGGCAACAACTATTTTACAAACAAAGCCATTCAAACATTATTTTCGTTTACAATACAAATCTTTCTCTGCCCATATTCAAAGGGGAGATAATATGATTCTCGTGTTCATCTCCCTTCAAAATATCCTCATTGTAATCCTTTCCTTTTCTTCCCTGAACATGTCATCTCTACTGCTCTCTGATACTGCTCACAAAAGGTACAACATTTCTATTGAGACAAACAGTTTACATTAAACAAGTGACGTGCAGCTAGACGTGGCAGCCAGTGGAAGGGTGTGACCACTGATACGAGGAGCACTGCTGGGATAGCGAGGCAGAATCAGCCAATCAGCATCACAGGAAGTGACCTCTCTGGCATGGCCACCGGCACCTGCCACACCGAATGTCTAGAAGAACATTTCAACAAGCCTGAACACAACTGCTGGGCATGGCGCCTGTGTAGACATGGTTTTGGCAATCTTCACTGGAATATTCAGCAGGTTGTTCGTTCGACTCGTTTCATTCTTGTTGTGGGAATAGTACCTACACTCGAAATCCAGGAAGTAATTTCTGTACATTATTGCCCACTAAACTGACAGTTGTCTGGTACATGTGTCAGCCTGCAACTTGCTGAAATGGTCCAAACTGTGGTCCACCTAGTGGTATTCTAGTCTCTATACTCCATCTAGTGCTCTTCTATCCATAGGCAATTGGTAGTGCAGTGGTAAATTATAGCCAAAGGTCACAAGTTGGAACCTGTCAGGCAAAGTTTATGGAAACCTGCAACATCTATAAAGCTGCAGGTACTTATACATTGACAATGACAACTGTGTACCGGTACAGAGGGATAATCCCACTATGATGACCTTGGAAAGGAAGCAATGAGCTAAACAGTATCATCCTTGGTTTTCTAATCTATGGTTCATCCAGCAGTATGATGCCTGAAGCTATTGCCGGACTAGAGGGTGGTGGGTGGGTGGAATTGGTTCATAGTTGATTACAGTTGTTATATTCCTATCCCAAGCAGCACCTTACATCTTGTGCCCACTCTGCCCACTGTGGCCGGGGTAGAAGTTCCCACTCGCCCAGTCACATGATCCATTTCTCTTAATGGCCTACTTCGGGCGGTTACGCTAGCTTAGTCCAGAAGTGTCATTGCGCAGTCTAGTTGTTGCTAGACAAGCTTTCGTGCTTCGTGGGCCGTCCTATAGCACGTTCGTGACGCCACTCTAGCATTGCTTTCGCGACTTCACGGGAACTCTAGCATTGCTCTAGATCCTTGAGAAACTGCCCAAAGTAGGTCAATGTTAAAGGTATCCTACGGGCTAGTAGAAAGTTCATGTTTTGTTATTTATATCATCATTCTGGCGAGTACATTTTGAAGTTAAGTTCCAGCCATGCTGTGGTGCAATGGTAACACCTGGAACTACAATACATTGTTCTAGCACTGCATTTCCTCCTAGCCTTTTGTGAGCAGTATATACAACACATACCTCAGAATGTCTCCTCACAAACTCCTCTTACAAAACATTGCTTATTGCCAACTACATTTTCCCTCTTTTTTTATTACACATTATATTTAGTTCTATCTTGGCTTTGAACATGATAAACACCACCGAAAGTGTAATTAATATGAGTGACTGAGACAACTACTTGACAAAGAACGAACTCCAATCAGTATAATGGGTCATAGGCTAGTATTGACGGTGTTATCTCCATCTTTGAACTCGTGTAAGACAGTCCTCAAAACTTGCCTCTTCAAGCTGTATAATGTTCAATTACCGGTATGTGTAGTGCTATGTGCATGCATTCATTGGTGGATATGGTTCAATTTAATTGTCCATTAAAATTATTATTATTATTGTGACTGCCAGAATGAAAGTGACTTGTACGTGATGGTGACTTGCTCTACTTATTCCTGTAATGTTTACACTTTTTAGTCGAGCAATAACTATTGATGAAGAGTCAGAAACATGTAGAATTAAAAGAATTAAGTAGTAGCTTCACACACTCACCAGGTATGTTTTCTTTAAATTCAAAGGGGGCCATTAACAACATAATAAAGGCATATCTAGTATGCCAACATTTGCCAGTCATTACACAATTGCAGATATTCTTATCCTCCAGAAATATTTCCGTGCAATCTTAAAATGTTACGACGGACATAGTTTCCCAGACATTCATTGACCACCTACTGCTCCACGTGGATTACAGCTGCTGAACCTGACATCATGCAGTCTTGAGACCATCTACTGATCTTCGCAGACAACAGCTGAGCATCTACTGATCTACGTGGACAACAGCTGAGCATCTACTGATCTACGCGGATGCATGTAGTCAGCTGAAATCCAGATGCATGTAGTCTTGAGACCGTCTACTGATCTACGCAGACAACAGCTGAAACCTGGCAGCATATAGTCCTGAGACCATCTACTGATCTACATAGAGAACAGCTGAGCATCTACTGATCTACGCAGACAACAGCTGAAACCTGGCAGCATATAGTCTTGAGACCATCCACTGATCTACACAGACAACAGCTGAACCTGGCATCTACTGATCTACGCGGACAACAGCTTTGATGATCTACTGATCTCTGAAGACAACAGCTGAAACCCATATGCATGTAGTCTTGAGACTGTCTACTGATCTACGCAGACAACAGCTGAACCTGGCATCTACTGATCTACGCAGACAACAGCTGAACCTGGCATCCACTGATCTACACAGACAACCTTGCAGCATGCAATCTCGAGACAACAACTGAAACCTGATTCTGTTTTATGACATGTAAATCACACATCAGTTGCTGCAATTGTTTGATGACTGGCAAACTTATTTTTTTCATTGTATAACCAATCCACTCGTTCTTCTCAACTCAACTTTGTAATTGCAAATACCGGTAAGGTAAAACTTATTAAACACATGCTATCTTGTGCCATATGGGCATTTCCCATCAGTACAGTGTTAAATCTACAAATTTACATGTATGCTGAATCTGAACATGGATATAGCCGACCACTCAGTATTAACGTGTTCTCAGTATCAGTGTTGACGTGTGTTCTAAGTGTTGACGTGTGTTCTCAGTGTTGTCTGTGGTGCTGAAGACTGACACTGGTGTGTGCTGTGTTGCAGGTCGGCCACTCTGGAGTGTTCCAGCACAGCGATGGCGCGGTCCGTGAAGAAGATCTACTCCGAGGTGAAGATCGGCCACAGCACAGTGGAGCTGAAGAGAGTGATCGCTGATGACAGTGAGGGCAAAGGTCAGGAGAGCATGTTCATATATTTCAGAGAAATAGGTTTTCCATAGTATTGTAGTACTTAACATGTATTGTTTAATTTATTACACAGTACTACTAGACCATGAGATTGATATTTGAAGTACAATGTTTGAAGAATATGGAGCAACTATGACTCAATAAGTGGTATAATTTTATAATGGTATTACTATTATTGAATGCTGTGACTTCTTTCTTTTCTCACTCCACTATTGCCTGTTTTGTTTTCCTGTCAGATTTAGACACCACTTCAGTTCACAGTATTGTTAAATTGTAACTAATATAATGTTCCTCTATATTGAGCACCATGCTTTCTTTCATTGAACAGCATGGCATTCACCATAATGTATTGCTTCCAACCACCTTAAATCGGAGTATGACTAAATTGTATTTTCAGAGAAGGAAGAGAATGGCAACAAAACTACTGTTATCAGCAGCAGCAGTAGCAGCTCCTCGTCTAGGAAGGATTCTCCGCGTAAAAGCAGTGACCGGAGAGATGACCGGCGAGATGACCGGCGAGATGACAAACGAGATGACAAACGAGATGACCGACGTGATGACCGTTCCCATAGCAGCAGTCGAAGTAGTCACCGAGACGATGGCCGTCCTGAGAGAAAGTATGATTCTAAGACCAGTCTGAAACAGGAACAAGCCAAGAAGATACGGGACCGCAGTCGACAGATCCTCAATAGACCTGGACAGAACAGACCCGGACCAAACCAGGACAGACCTGGGCCAAACCAGAACAGACCTGGGCCAAACCAGAACAGACCTGGACAGAATAGACCCGGCCAGAATAGACCTGGGCAGAACAGACCCGGACCGATGCAGAATAGACCTGGACAGGATAGACCTGGACCAAACAAGAACAGACCTGGACAAGAACAGATCCAAAGAAACCTCCAGGAACAGATCCAACAGCAGAGAAAGCAACAGGTAATGTCAGTCTGTCCGGACAAGTCCACCAACTCATATGGGGAGTCCAGAATCTCACAAATATGTTCCATACTATATTCCTTGCATGCTTCTATGTATATTATTGAAAACCTTTTGATAAATTCACTGTTTCAAATTTGCTAGAGAAATCCTATTCAATTAAACATAATAGACACAGAAATATCAGAAGATGTAATTAATATTGATGTCCACTGACTGCAGGCAATGCAGCAGAAGCAGCAGATGATGATGATGAATCAACAGCAGATGCAGCAGGGCCAGATGGGCATGGCTCAGGGAGGCATGATAGACAGCCACGGCGACGGACTGCTGGGAGCTGCCCCCATGCAGGGCCTCCCCACGCACATCCAGATGGGGCCGGGCATGAACATGAACATGCTGAGCCAGCAGCAGCAGCAGCTGGAGAGGATGAAGATGGAGGAGCTGCAGCGGCAGCAGGAGATGGAGCGGCGTGTGGAGATGGAGAGAAGGCAGGAGTTGGAGCAGCAGGAGATCGAGAGGCAGGAGGCAGAACAGCGACAGGAGTTGGCCAGACAACAGGAGATAGAGCGGCAACAGGAACTCGAGAGACAACAGGCGATAGAGAGACGCCAGGAGCTGGAGAGACGTCAGAGAGAGGAAGAGATCATGCGAGAGCGGATAGAAGCCGAGAGGAGAGAACGGGCGTTTCAGGAACAGCAGCTGTTGAAGCGGGAGGCGATGCTACGTGAGGCGCAGATGCCCAGACCTATCCTGAGGAAGCCCCGTGATCCTGAGATGCCGCCTCTCGAGCACAACGCCGAGTCCTGGGAGCAGCCTCCTCTCAGAGCAGGACAACCGGGGATGCAGAGAGTCCCGCCCATGTCTGCTGCACAGGGCGGAATTTACGACAGAGGTCAGAGGTCAGACTTTGCGGAGGAGAGGCCTATGAGAGAGCAGGACTGGGGCCGGGATCCAGGCAGACGTGAGAACGTGTTTACCCCCGAGGCGTCCCGGGATCAGGAATACTGGGGTGGTGAACCTGGGTATGGGCAAGGTGAGTACAGATCTGTTATGTATACCATTGTTGTCAGATCTGTCATGTATACCATTGTTGTCAGATATGTCATGTATACAAGTGTTGTCAGATCTGTCATGTATACAAGTCTTGTCAGATCTGTAATGTATACAAGTGTTGTCAGATCTGTCATGTATACACATCTTGTCAGATCTGTCATGTATACAAGTGTTGTCAGATCTGTCATGTATAAAAGTGTTGTCAGATCTGTCATGTATACAAGTCTTGGTTTTATGTTCCAATAAGTATGTCGTCACATATGGGTGAAATATTGCCTCCACGACGTAAAGCATTAATTCATTCATTCCAATAGATATATTCTTTATACGGCAGTGAATATTATAGGAGTATTCTCAGTAGAAAACATTATTGGAGTTAAGTGACTCGATTCCATGTAGTGCAGCTCGCCCGATGTCCATTTCAGGCATGAGCACATTGAAGAGACATGGACAGATGTATGAGGAGTCCGACATTGTTGAGAAGAGGCAGAGAATGGAACAGGTAGGATTACAGAGTGTATGTATACCACTAGACACATTGTACATATGGCAGGATTCCAGAGTGTATGTATACCACTAGACACATTG
>JAUTBZ010130204.1:0-14291 GCA_032361785.1 Lepetodrilus galriftensis
TGTAGGGTGGGTGGGTGGGGCTCGATGGGGGTGGGCCGGCAGGGCAGGTGACTGTTACGTATTTATTTTCAAATCAAAAGAACATTTCAGTTTGCTGAAAAGATTACGATGCTATTGTCTAGACCAGCATTGCTCAGCACAGATCGCGAGAACATCTATATAATTATTACAACACTGGATGTAATGTAAGTTGTTTTCATAATCTACCGGTACTATACATGTATTTGAACTTAGAACAATTAATAATATAATTAATAATATATTTGGTCGTCACATATTGGTGAAATATTCATGCAGCAAATGTAAAGCATTGATTCAATCAAAAAAAGTATGAAATATGTCATATTCAGTTTCCATGGTTACAATTTAATAATAAGTTGTAACAGTTTGATGAAATTAAATATTTCGATGTTTATATTTTAAGTCTTAAGTTTCAAGATATGTTGAACAGCAAAAACTGTATGTAATTATTATTTTAGTATTCTTGCGATTTATTTATAACAAATTGCATCAATTATAAGATAAAACACAAATATGTGAGATGCAAGATTTTTCTAATGCATACATTTTGAAAAATTAACATATTGTGGTCAGCTTGAAAGTTTGGAATGTGAATTTTGTATTTGATTTATTTTTATTTGGATTGTGTTTTCTCATATATCTGCAGATGTCTAATGATTAAATTTAACAGTTTTCTTTCCCTAAAAGCGAACAAAAAGAAACTACTTTAATGAGAACCCAAGAAATTAGATACACTAATCCAATACAATGGGTATCATCAGTGTACAAATAGTGCTTTAGGTAAGCTTAATGTTTAATTAAACAGCTTAAGGGCTTGTAATACTTTTGTACTGGTCCCTCATCTTTGAAAGTAAGAAAGTGACACTGATATCGACATGACAAACGACGTATATATACAAGGAGGTGTATGATGTTGGTACATCAGTCTGGGCGATATGAACGTTGATCAGGGTGATATGGACACAGGTAATATGGCCTACGGATTCCTTTCTAGGAAAAACTGATGGTTATTCATGAATGCGGTGTTAATATGTATGATGGACATTGGACTTAATATTGATATGGAGATGCCAGATATATCATGCATATCTACGACAGTAATACTATAGGTCCGAAGATCCTTCTTTTGTCTTTCAGTAAGTGTTTACATCAATATATTCAAACTGTATAATCAACTAAATGTAATAATATTCAGGTAATAATTTATATCAACTGTTGACAAATCATGAAATTTAAATCATTAAATCGGCATTAATATAATTCTTCATATTCTAATTTTTTATTATTTAAATCATTATTATTTTTAATTTATATTTTTTTTAACCTTCTTCCTACTGGTGGCAATCAGGGATGCACGATATATCACTGATTACAATTAATCCAGAAAGGAATGGGATAAGAAAAGGGGAAAAAATAAATGATTCAAATATTATATGTAAACGTACAAACAGGAAGTACAATACTAAATCCTTGTTCGAATCCTATTACAACTCGTAATCCACTAACGTGTTGCTAAGAAATGCCGTTCTATGTCCTCGGAATTCAGTAATGGAGTACTCGACTTGATTTTTGTCCAGTATTGAATTCATCGAGGAAGTATTTATGGGTTCCGTGTGTTTGTTGTGGGTTTTCTATCAAAATGAAAGTAGCAAGTTTAGCTGTCGTCGAACACCATTCCACAGGTAATATTGTATTTTGAAGTAGGCCGGTCCATTTAAATTTGGTCAAAAGTTGTGAGTTTAACGTTTTTTCATGCTGGTGGCAATTGGAAGTTCCCTATTGATCCGTGATTTTGATTGATTAAGCAAGAAGGGTAGTGGTTACTTTGTAGATATTCTGGGTGTCGGTGTGTCCACATTTAAATAAACTTGTGAGTTTTATCATTTTTTTTTCCGTTTCATCATTGTGTATGGGTGAATGATTTCCACTGTGACATTATCCCACAAATCACTTTTGAAGTCTACTTCTAATTGGTATCGTCACGTATAGGTGAAAGATTCCAACTGTGATGTAACACAATTATTCACTCACTCACTTACTTTTGGTTCTAGATTTGATTTCACTATATCGGGACATTTTATAGGTTTTCATGGATCTTTGACAGGTATCGAAAATTGGGTTGTATCTCTCGGTTATCTCGAATTCTTGATTGTTTTATTAGTTTCCTTCACTCTTACCTTATCTCTAGGTCGGAAATATAGGTAATAGGTACATGTGTCAACTCGGTTCACCGACCAGTAGATCTTTAAGACACGAGGGAAATTAGTCATAACGTGCTGAATGGCCATGGTGTATATGGCCATGGTGTAGATATGTAGTTATTCATGTTGAGTGAATATCATCAATGGCTGTATATTTCAGGTGCATCGGTACGGATTGGAAAACAATGAATTTCGTCGACAGCGACGAGACATACACGAGGGATTTCCGAGTCTCGAGACGGCTGTGTTGACAGCTGTGAACAAGACTGTAGCAATATGGTCACGCTCTGACGGTGCCTCTGTTGAAACATGGCGATGACGGAAGGGGCACGCACCGAAAAACAAATATTGATGTGAAGAAATATACGCTGAAATGCACATGGAGTAATTTGCGACAGTTGAAAAATGTTCGGACCGATCATCAAAATTACCGCTGACTGCAAAACAGGATTATTAACAGTACAGTGGAATTATCGTATCTGTGAAGTTCGAGAGAAAGAGAGAGAAATATCATATCTGGTAGTGAAACGAGTGTATTGACAGCGAAACAAGCAAATGTGTTGACCAGTGACGGTGAATGAAAATTGACGAGCAAATAATTGTATCATTAACAGCGAAATATACATGTTCCTGTCAGGACGCTCGCATTGGACCAGACTTTGTTGACGTATGATTGACACCTGTCAATCAGTGAGATGTGTATGTCCAGCAGTTCAGTGGATTAGTATGTGACATGACACAAGTGTGACACAAGTGTGACACAGCCGTCACACAATCCGTAACACAATCCGTAACACAATCCGTAACACAGCCGTGACACAGCCCGTAACACAGCCGTGACACAGTCCGTAACACAGCCGTGACACAATTCATAACACAAGCCGTGACACAGCCCAGTTGATACAATACCCAGACACCGTGACTTGTTACATAACGTGACTGACGTTTGTCGAAGTGTACAAGGAGATTGCCCTGTAGCAATATTCTTAGGAACTTAATTCAGCTGTATTGGACATTGAAAGAAGATAACCTGAATTATCACCTGGGAGTCCATTGACAAAATATCGCCGATACGAGCCGGAATACGGAATAATCGTCATTGTCAGTGAATATGGTATTTTCAAATTCCGTATTGTTCACGTCATATGATGAATTTAACCACATGTGACGCTGACTAGTTATTATCGCAATAAGTGCAAGGAACTTCTCCTAATTTCATACAATATACTTGTATGATACTGGATTAGAAGGAAGCCTACGTGAGAATCAAACAAGACATGTCTTGTCGCAGTATCATCTAGATAGCCTCCCCTGATACCCACCCAGTTATATCATAGGTCGTGACATTCCATATCCATAGCTCGGAGCTATATCATGTGTATGGCTGGTGTGTCACTCGGTCCAACATGTTATACTGACACAGGCATTCATGATTATTGAGTGGATAGGTATAAGAAGTCCTCGAAATTGACATGAAACTTGCGAAATTGATGTGAAACTTGGTGAAATTGATGTGAAACTTGGTGAAATTGACATGAAACATGCGAAATTGATGTGAAACTTGCGAAATTGACTTGAACCTTGGTGAAATTGATGTGAACCTTGCTGAAATTGACATGAAACCTGTGAAATAGACAATCTACGTTGTGGAACAGAAAATATTTTTTTATGACTTTTTTAACACTCTGTGATAGCATTTCGAAATTTTCAAATACCAAGATACTGTGATAAAAAAAAAACAACGTACATCTGAGAATTTTTTTATTGGTGCCATTTATTTCTTTTGGACATAAGATGCCATCAATTGACGAAAATTCTAACATGGAATCGACGAAGAAGAACGTTTCCGTGGAAATCGGTATCGCTCGTCGACTCGACCGACCGTGGGAGGAGCATATGAAGGCTGTCGTGGTCAAGGACAGTCAAGGTGACGACCTTGCGCAAACTCTACGAGGCGATGACGACCCACCAATGATGCCCAGTGATCGGGATTCCGAAGAGAAAAACATGTCGCTGGGAAGTCTGTGTGACTTGTCTGACGAGGGCACCAGCGTGGATGGACTCGCCTTCGAAGAAAACCATTTTCAAAGAGGAAGAAAACAGGGAATGATGATGGAAGGAATTGGTCCGTTTGGAGACGCCACCCACGACGACAAAAACGGTTCAGCAGTTTCTTTGGAAGAACTAGATGTTCTCGTAGTCCGGCCTCAACCTTCAAATCCAGAATCAAGAACAATCTGGTACGAGAACTACTCAGAACTGAATAGAAATTTGAATAAAAGCGAAAGCAATAACGGCAACGACACCGGTCTTGAATCATTCGTGGACTCATCCACAGTCAGCTTTGGCATCAAAACCGACAATGAATCGGACGTGACCACGGACTCCGCCATAGTTCTGGACAGTCCTGGAGGATGTTCCGCGGACTCTGCTCTGTCCACAGTGGACAGCATGCAGCTCCAAGGAGAGGACAGTACAGCCAGCTTGGTGAACACCGACAAGGATGTATCCGAGATCCCGAGTGGCGAACAATCTGACAGTGCTGTAGCCAAGGAATCTACTGGAGTTCCTGATGGTTCAGTGGGTGGAACTGATTTGTCTGAAATTTCTGATATATTTGGATCCAAGGAAGAAGTTATTGTAGATGTCAAACAAGTGGAGACCATTCCCAGTGATGTATGCAGTGAAAAGGACAAAGTTAGTGATGCACCTAATGTGAGTGACCTTGTCAAAGATGAGGTACTCAGTTTTGGAGATGACAGAGAAGAGAAGATAACTCTGTCTGTGAGCAATGAGAGTAACATGGCCAACAGCATAGAAGGGAAGGTAACTCTGTCTGTGAGCAGTGACAGTGACAATGTTAATAGTGGACAAAACAACAATATTATTGAACCATCAGCTGCATCAAATGAAGGTAATATTACCAGTACTAAAGATAACGAGCCCAAACCTTCTGGTGGCGTCATTGATTCCATATTTGGAGAACCAGCTAAACCAGTGATATATGGTGAATCTTCAGTAGATATTAATGAGTTTGAGAAGGACACATCTCCAACTGAAAGCACTCCGGTCATGAACGTACCCATGAAAGCAAGATCCGGTGGTTTCTTGGACTCCATATTTGGACCATCTCCTGGTAAATCTGGAAAAGAAAGTCAAAATGGACAGTTGAAGACCGAACCTCGGAAAGCAAAGCGTTCCAGCGGATTTCTTGATTCCATATTCGGACCTCCATCTGTTAAACACGTTGCCAAGGACAAATCGGAAACTCCTGAAAGTAGCACACCGGTATCAGAAGCACTTCGTAGCGAACGTGACCAAATAAAACCCGGTGAAAATAACCCCCCAAATACTGGCGGATTTCTCGATTCAGTCTTTCATTCCCCAACTGTCCTAGACATATCAGACATAAAAGTCATGGAAAATCCTGATGAAAAACAGAATCTAGGAACAGATGTGGATACCAAAGTTGTTGTGGAGCAGCATGAACAATCATCCGAAGCACTTGATCCTGAACATCTGTCTAATACTCTTGGTGCCTTCCTGAACACATCAGTCCCAGACAATCCGGCCGAAAAACTAAATCTAGGGACAGATGTAGACACTAAAGAAACTGCAGAGAAACATGAACAGTCATCTGAAGCAAATGCTCCTGAATATCTGTCTAATACTCTTGGTTCCTTCCTGAACACATCAGTCCCAGAAAATCCTGAAGACAATCGGAATACAGGAACAAATGTGGACACCAACGAAACTGTGGAGAAACATGGAAATGATCCTGAATATCTGTCTACCACTCTTGGTTCCTTCCTCAACATATCAATTCCGGAGCATCCTGAAGAAAAACAGAATCCAGGAACAAATGTGGATACCAAAGAAACTGTGGAGAAACATGAACAGTCATCTGAAGCACATGCTCCTGAATATCTGTCAACCACTATTGGTTCTTTCCTAAACATAGCAGTCCCAGAAAGCATTGAGAACGTGGTAGAAAGCACTGACAAAGGAGAAGGAGCCACTGACAACGGAGAAGAAGCCACTGACAAAGGAGAAGCCATTGACAAAGGAGAAGAAGCCATTGACAAAGGAGAAGAAGCCAATGACAAAGGAGAAGAAGCCATTGACAAAGGAGAAGAAGCCAATGACAAAGGAGAAGAAGCCACTGACAAAGGAGAAGCCACTGACAAAGGAGAAGCCACTGACAAAGGAGTAGCAGCCACTGACAAAGGAGACAAAAGCACAGATTTAGTAACAGAAAGTGTTGAAGGAGAAGAAATGGGTCTTGGTCTATCAATAGTTGTAGAGGTCAATGACAGCAAAACTGTGGACATTCCTTCTGACAATCTACTCGATACATCTGCAGGAAGTTCATCAGATCCACAGAGTGTATCTAACCTTGATAACATATCTGAAGTTACTGACACAAGCTGTAACACGTCTGAGGAATCATCGGTGACGCATGTAGACATGAATGTAGACATTACTGCCAATGGCAAAGTAGATGTTCAATCGGGTTCCTTGAGTGTCATCAATGAAGTCGACGATAAAGACGATGGTGAGGTCAAGAATATGGAGGTTATGGGCGAGTTCAATGAGGTCATGGTTGAAGAGGTCAAGGATGATGAAAAAGGCAATAAGGAAGTCAAGGTTGAAGTTGTGCATGATGAAGATGTCAAAGTTGAAGAAGACACGGGTGAAGAGGTTATCAAGGATGATGAAAATGGCAACAAAGAAGTCAAGGTTGAAGTTGTCAATGATGAAGTTGTCAATGATGAAGTTGTCAATGTTGAAGTCATGGTTGAAGATGTCAAGGATGATGAGGTAAAGGTTGAAGCAGTCAAGGATGATGAAAATAGCAATAAAGAAGTCGATGTTGAAGATGCCAGAGATGAAGAGGTCATTGTTGAAGAAGTCACGGTTAAAGAAATCAAGGATGATGAGGTCAAGGATGAAAAAGTCAAGAAGAATGAAGACCAGTTAACACCAACACAGCTGTCTGAAGACAAAGAGGAGACGTCCAAAGCTGCTTACAGCTTCAATGTTCTTGGTGAGCTGGCATCTGTTGCTGAGAACTCTCATGCTGTGACTGGAACAGCAGATGTGAAGGTTGAATTAAAAGTGAAAGTCAACGAAAAGTCTGAGATAGATGAACAAGTGACTGTAGTTGATGAGCCACAGAACGACAGTAGTGTAGATCCAGCATCCACGTCCACTGAGGGCAGTATTCCCAGTCCCAAGGACAACAAGCCCAAAGCATCCGGAGGCTTCCTTGATTCAATGTTTGGTTCACCATCTAAATCAGTTGCAAATGTTGATTCAAATGCTACAAAGGCTCAAACCACACCACTGAAGACTGGTCCTCAAAAACAGAAATCTGGTGGTTTTCTGGATTCCATATTTGGATCTCCTTCGAGAAAGTCCAAGTCCAGAAGCAATCCTGGCAAGAAGGGAGACGATCCTGAAACAGAAACTGTCCCGAAACCCAAACCATCTGGAGGCTTTCTTGATTCTATGTTTGGACCTCCAACTGTTAAAGTAGTCGCCAAAAGCAATGCAGAATCACCTGGTAAAAGTGCAGAGGAACACACACCAGACCTTCAGATCACATCAGATGGACATGTCACATCAGAGATTACCAACACAAGCAGTAGTATTTCTCGTGACTTTAGCAAAATAGGCATAGACTGGAATGTGGAACATAGTATCAATGAACAGACAGATGTACAATCAGATCCTCTGAGTGAGTCCATGGAAGTCAAAGATGGAGCATTTGTGGATGGGGAGGTCAAGGATCATGGAGTCAAAGATGATGAGGTCAAGAAGGATAGTAAGGTAATGGATGATGCTAAGGATAATGAAGTCAATGATGGTGAGGTCAAGGATGATATCAAGGATAGTAAGGTAATGGATATTGCTAAGGATAATGAAGTCAATGATGGTGAGGTCAAGGATGATGATATCAAGGATAGTAAGGTAATGGATATTGCTAAGGATAATGAAGTTAAGGACGGTGAGGTCAAGGCAGATGGTGAGGTCAAGGGAGATGGTGAAGTCAAGGAAGATGGGGTAATGGAAGATGTTAAAAGTGCTGTAAGGATGGTTAACGAAAGCAATGATAAGGAGGTCAAGAATGAAGAGGTAAAATATGATATCAAGGATGAAGATATTAAGGATGGAGATGTCAATGATGAAGATGTCAAGGATGAAGATGTCAAGGATGAAGATGTCAAGAATAAGGCCAATGACAATGAGATCACGAGTGAAGAGGTCAAGAATGAGAAAAGGATATCTGATGAGATCAAGGATGAAAAACTCAAGGATGATCAGCGAAGAGAAGAAGCGTTGGCTAAAGACGAAGAAAATATCTGTGATACAAGTGAAGTGCAATCTTACGTAGCAGCTGATGAAACTAGTGAGAAACTGGCAGAGCAATCTGCTCTCCAACTGAATACAGAGGTGGACATTCCTACCAGTTACATTGACTCTGTAAGTGACATTGCCAATGATGCCTTAGATGTTAGCAATGCTCCTTTGAGCTCTGGGACAGAGGAACTAGAGATAGTAGTGTCCTCTACCTCGGCCCAATCCGTACATCAAACAATCTGTGATACCACCCCGGACACTAGTGCAATAAGTGAGAACACTGACTGGTCCAAAGACTCCAGCATTAATACGGATGCTAGTTCTGAAAGCCCTGTAACATTTAAAATGAAGGTAGATGTTAGTTTAGCTGTAGAAGAGTTGTTGCCAACCAACAAGGTAGCTGTTACCAAAGACGCTGATATAATGCAAAAGGGTGTTGAATCTAATTCGCAGTCGGAAACCGGATTTAAAAGTCTGGTATCTCGAAAAAAGGCTGATGCCAGCTTCAATGATCCCAAGGTCAAGGACACTCCCCTGGGAATATCAGTCCACAATCTGGCCGCGAATTTTTCCAGCGCCAGATGCGACAGCGAGGACAATCTGCTGCATGTGACCAGAGAATTCCGTTCCCCTTCTCCCTCTGTGAGGTCAAGTCATGGAGATCCCAGGAGCAGGAGCAGAAGTCCTGAGGTCTTGAGGTCAAACTTGTCGGTATCTGTGCCAAACCTACTGGAGTCCTCCGATTCCAAAGATCAGCACGAACTGACTTTGGAGGAACTCCGACAGCGAAAGACATCCTTTCAAACAATCAAGAACATGTTTGAGAAGGCGAAGGTCGAAGACTTCAGCCCTCCAAGAATCAGGAGCCCTCTTAATCAGGTAATACATTTGATGCGTACGTCTGAAAACCTTTGTTTAGAGATATTCTGGTCAGGGTGTTTATGATCCTGCTGATATGGTTCTTAGGTATTTATCCAAGAGCTCGTACATATGTTATAAATTATCCTATGCTTCAATAATTCCGTAAATCTTCCATTTTCTTTTAAAATTATAGATCCTTTTCCCGCTGTTAATATTATTCAGTTATTTCTTTCAGGTTGAATTTCAACACAATCACATTTTTTTTTATCTTCCAGCTTCTTTTTTTTAATAATTTACATTTTATCTTCTATCATTGTCATCATCATCATCATCATTACCATCATCATCATATTTATCATCATCACCACTTTCATACCGTAAATATCATCATTATTATTATTATTATTATAGTCATTATCATCATTATGAAACTCTTCTTTGAGTACAATTTCATGCTCAACTTTTATTCATAATCCCCATGCAAAATTTAAGTTGGACATGAAATTGTACTAAAAATCAAAATGATAAATTTTACATTGCAAACTGCTATTGTGTGATGTTTGAGAGAAAGTGAGAATGTGATGGAATGTGTAAGACTGTACATGTTTGTTGAAATGTAATTAACCCCTTTCAAGCTGTCATTAATCCTATTAGATTGCCATTATTACATTAATATTCAAGGTAATAATTTTGACAGTGCATGTGATGTGTTGCTCTCAGGTAACCTACAGCTCGAGAACATTTATTTCGCTATCTCCGTCAAGTCCAAACCAACCAGAGTTTAGCTCTAGGAGCTCAATCACATTGAGCAAATCGAATGACGGAGACCCATCGTGGTCTTCGCAAACTGTTGTAAGTAGTGTGTCACAGGATGTATGTATAATTTTGCTTTCAAATTAAAATGGAATCTATTTACTTACCAAGATTTCCCAATTCTATCATCAAATACAGAAACATTTTAGCTAAATGGACTACATATATATTTTGTAATTACAGGTATCATATTTTATTTATAGTATTTATAGAAACACATCAAAATTTATCTTTTACAAATTGTCCAGTTTGATCATCACAATATTTAGAGGCTATCATCGAATGGGCATCACTGAATTGTCTCCCTTTGACTGTAAAGCTTGTTGATGTTCCTGATGAAAAGTGAAATATTTTCAACTGGTCTAGATCTTTCTAATAGAATTCTATATAGTTTCTTCAAGTTTGAAAGCAAAACAAGTATATACATTCATGTGGCACATAATATAACATTATATACTGTGTACATTCCTAATTTCAATACTTTATTAACTTTCTGTATTTTTCAATCCACAAAACAAAACCCACTATGCTTTTTCAATGCCAAAATTTTAATTTCTGTCTTGTTAGGATTATTTTATTTATATATTGTGTTATAAATTTCTTTCACCGAAAGTATTGTCACTATTTGTTTTGTAAAACTTTTCCTAAATCTTGAACACTGTCACCCTTTCTCAAATTCTTGCTGAAAAGTTCAAATATCCTGTTGTTTTTTTATGGATGGATTGATTACAGGCACCTGCCACGAATATTTATTACCTACTCAGATTTTAAACAACATGGAAAGGTAGAAATCTAGGACTTGGATATTACTGGTCATTTGATATGCACATTTTTATATATTTTGTCTACGTACAGATCAGAAAAACATGAGATATATTATAAGGCGGTAGGTGATATTAGATCTAGAGTTACGTCATCTTGTAGGTACTGGTAGTGAATGTTCACTGTGGCTACATATCAAATGACAAATAATCTGATGAAATCAAATAAAATTATTCAATAATGCTGTATGTAAAAGAAAACTGATATTTAGAAGTGCAATCTTCAAGAATCAAAACCACACCTAGATAATCGTTATTTTTATGAGATTTAATCGCTAACATGATAGATCATATTTCCTATAATTCCTAGATTTCAACCTTTCTGTACTGCTTATTTTATACGTAAATCAGAGAAGGTAATAAATGAGTGGATCTTGAGGTTGGGTGTCCTTTTTATTCTGAGCAGCTCACAGGAGAATCGGCCTAAATCCTGTATCAACATTATTTTATAATTGCTTTTTATATTTGGAAATAGTTTTTTCCTGATTTGTATCCACAATTTTAAATATTGAGGAAATTATAGACACATATGTAATAATACAAATACATTCAGTATCTTGGCTTACTACATGATAGTATACATTGTATCACAACAATAACTTAATATACAAATATATTTATAAATGTGGTAACATTGTCAAGTAAACTACAATGTATATAAGTAATACTTTGATATCATAATATAGTAGAAATGTAACAACATTGCCAAGTAAGCTACAATGTACAAGTAACATACACTTTGATATCATAATATTATACTACTATCTCTCATAATATTCCTTATTTCTGTGCTAAATTATGCATGTCATCTTTAATCCCTGATATGAATCAACAATTAAAATCATATCAAAGATGACTTAAATATTAACAGTTTTCAGTTTGAAGGCATGCAATGCTTGCTATGTATCTAGATATCTGCATGCTTTCACAATCTTTTCTAATTTCTACTTATTTTCAGATCTTGCTATATAACTGTTGTTTGGTGTATACATGTACCTATATAGCATGTTGTTGTGTATTTCCTGTGTTGTTGTTGTTGTTGTTGTTGTGTATAGTTATATATTTATACATCTCTATCACTCCAAATGTCAGCATGTGAGCTAAATGTTTTCCAATTTATTTATAAATGTTTAGTTTAACCTTTTCCCATTTGCAGGCATCTTCAGATGCCCTACAGGTGTCATGAATGTAAAAATAACTGTTGACATTTGTTATCTTTCTGATGGGAAATTAATGTCATGTTGAAATTACAATTTGACATCAATTTCTCTCAGATTTTACACCTTTATTTCCTTTTCAGTTCAAAATAATTTTGAATATTTGTAAAAATTGACATGTGAAATAACAATAATGTGTATTTTTAAAGTTAATGTCGATTCATATGTGGGTAATTCCTTTTGTTGTATAAATGAAATCAGAAACATTCTCAATAGATTTTTGTTAAAAAGTTTTTTTGTTAATTGTTTCTTCGCTGTGATTGACGCTCAAGACAAGTGCTTGACATGACCCAGACAGCCTATGTGTGAACAGTGGTACATTTCGACAGCACGTGAACTACACGCCATGCAATGAGGATTAGCGATACCTGTATCAGGTGGGACTTACCTCTGCTGGGTGTTTACACACCGTGGGTCGCACCGACGGGTGAGTGGCGCCGGATAATTAAAATGTGCATTGCAACATTGCAATGAACTCCGTGCTTTGCACATGCAGACATAGAGAACAGTACTTGCATTACTAAGACGACCCAATTGGTACATCCTTGTATAGCTTTGGCAGAGGTGCAAGTATTTGTTATTCCTTCTCACTCACCGGTTTTTCATCAACATTCTCCCTCAATATAACACGCACCCACCCCGAGGAAATAAAATAATAATAATTTACACCGAAATCTTAATCTAAATATGCGAGACTTAAAATGACGATATTTCTGTAAGCGGGTAGAGTTCTTTGGCTCAAGGTTTAAATGTTTTGGTCCTGGGTTGGCGCTATATCGAGGTGTTTGCGGAGACATGAGAGAGAGGCTGAAGAGTTTGGTACTGCTACCTACTAGTTGCGGTACCTGCACAGGCGATGTACCAAAGTTGTAAACTGACACCTGAGACAACAGTCGACTAGTCGCCAACAACCCAGTCGTAGGATTCCGCTAACCCAGTCGTCCCTGTGTGTTAGGAGAATATCGGAGATACTTCCTAGAACCTGCCATTTTTTTTCCCCCTCTTCCGGAATTATCCACTGGTGATACGATACCTACTTCCGTGTTCCGGAATATCCACCCTGGCCTTTAGAAGTTCTGTGTTCTGGAATACCTGCCCTCGTCTTTAGCAGTTCCGTGATCCGTACCCGTGTCGTTTTGTACCCCATACCCATCCCCACGTCAACTACAGCACCGACTACGACGTCAGTGTCAATTTCAACGTCAATTTCAACGTCGATATCAGCACCGTTCACCTGTCAATTGCAGCGTCAATCACAGCGTCGATTTTAGCAGCTTTTTGTATGAAATTGTGTTGAGTGTGTAGGTAAACTTGTTACCATGTCTAAGCGATGGAGTACGGGTTCTAAAATGAACGTGTCGTATCAATATTCACAGGAAAAGGTCAACACTAGAGATGGACAAGTTATGTCGACCAGCACAGAACAGAAACGCTACTCAGGTAGGAACAGTTTACATTTTTGTCATAAAAACCTTTCATTTGTTGTCATATATTCATTTTTTATCATAAACCTTTACATTTTTTGTTATAAATCTTTGCATTTTTGGTCATAAATTCTCACATTTTTAGCATACTTAAAAATATTCTTTTTCTTGTGATTTGTTTATCAATTCTTCCATTTTTATCATCAGTTCTTCCATTTTTATCATCCATTTTCCCATATTCTTCCATTTTCCATAATTTTGTCAGTCATTATTTCATATGAAATTTCAAAGAAGGAATGGAATGTTACGATTATATTATCATGCAGTTAAGACTAAGAGGTAATTTTGGGTGTAAATATGACAATTTGTTCAACATATTCTTTAAACTTTGGTTTGAAATATTCTGTCAGTTTTAAAATTGATCTTGAAATAGTTAAAAAAGAAAAAAACAATATTGGCCATAAATGATTATGAGCGTATTCGTTTCAAACACTCGACCAACCCTAATCACTAGTGTGATGAAATTAGCCAATGACCAAACACTCATGATGATACGAGTACCCTCATTGG
>JAUTBZ010130215.1:2500-14288 GCA_032361785.1 Lepetodrilus galriftensis
ACCTTTTTAATTTTATCAGAGTCGCTTAAAGCAGCTGGTCCAATAGACGTAATTTTCTTAAACTGGCGTCTTAAATCCGAATCGGCAAAGTTTTTCCATGGAAACTTGTTTGCTTCTGCATAAATCTTCTGGGTGTAGTTGATGTGTTCAATGTTAGTACGCACCTGGAATAGATACGACGACAGACGGTAAGATATAGTATGCTTTGAAGCACTCTGTCGCACGTGTTAGTAGCACGTTCGTAAGATTGTGTACCATGCAACAAGTGTTACTAGTACAGCCAGGAGATAGCCACATCAGCCAGGAGATAGCCACATCAGCCAGGAGATAGCCACATCTCCCCCAGGGACGGGTAAAACTCCCTTTATTATACGAGTGAGGTGGAATCGTGGCCTAGGCAACAATAGCCAACAATACCTGTTCGCAACTATGGGGTATTACTCCATAAAATTACATTTCTAGTATAGTACAATCCGTGCTCAACAGTACGATAATATAAAAATAATATCTAATACTTCATATGCCGATTGGGGTATGTATATGCGTATGTCTGTGTAATTCAATTCTATAATAAATAAAAACCAGCGTAAAACAATGTACATGTATGAGATGACTCTCCATTTGACCTCATACAGTGGTTAAAGTGGTATTTTGGTTAACCCTCTCCCTGCTGTGGTTCTAAGCCTATACGTACAACAGTTGCCTGCGTCTCTGCGGTGATGTTGGTGTCGTAGTCCCAGGAAGCTAACTCATCGCGTGTTCTCATCACTCCCTCATCCTTGTCGAATTTCTCCAGCCATTTATTTGCCTCAGTGATGTCCACGGCACCATCTGATGCCATGTCTTCAGTATTCCTGGCAGCGCACGCCACCATCAGCCACGACAGTGACATCACCAACATCACCCACCGTACAGCCAACTGTTCCGTCATTACTAAGTTCCAGTGGATAAAACTAACTTCTGTTCATAGTTCCCAGTCCGATGTAATATTTTTCAATTAATCCTAATAATGAAAATCTTAAGTGAACATTTCCCAGATAGATGCTGGTAGCTTGAAGGCTGACTGACACTGATTGTGTTGTCTGGAGTCCTCTATTTCCACTGTGAGGACAGGCCACAACTGATTGGCTGACCTCCTCTTGTGCCAAGTTGACTTCATAGGTATGCACCTGTTACCATGTTGACTTCACAGTTTTAAAATATATGAGATCCTTATACACATCCACCCAGGATCTATGGAGACAAACTTTAAAAGGTCACTAAAAACCAGTTCCAGTTTGTAACTGAAAACTGCATATCGAGGAGGGTGGGGAGGGGGAAGGGGAGGGGGACTGCATGAGCTGTTCTGATCTTTTCTTAGTAATCCGGACATGAGAATCGGGTGTCCTTCATGTCGATGGTTGGAGGCTAAAAGTTGGGTGTCCTGCAGAGGACACATCCTGGACACCCATGAAACTATATACCCATGGAACTATATATACGGTTACGTTTGACTTTGGTACAGACGCACCCTGTAGGATGTCCTATGCTCAGGTGTCCTAGAAAATTCAAAAATTTGAAACCCGTTTGGAATTTGTGCAACCCATCTGGTTGCATGAAGCCATTTATCGACACAATAGTTATAGCTAACCATTCTCAAGTATTGTACCGATTAAAGTGATTTATGCAATGGACATAGTTGGAGCTGGTTTCGTAACTTTGTCTTGCAATCAATTGTAAATACATGTACAATAATTCTGTGCAACTGACCCCATGATAAGTTCATAAAAGAAATCGTTGAAATGTGTTGCTGTGATGGTATAGTGACTCATCTGTAGACGCGGTAAGAAAGAGATGGTGGGAGAGGCACATGTGTGTGTGTGTGTGTGTGTGTGTGTGTGTGTGTGTGTGTGTGTGTGTGTGTGTGTGTGTGTGTGTGTGTGTGTGTTGTGTGTGTGTGTGTGTGTGTGTGTGTGTGCGTGTATGCGTGTGGTGTATGTGTGTGTGTGTGTGTGTGTGTGTGTGTGTGTGTGCACGCGCGTGTGTGTATGTGTGTGTATGATGGATGAACAATATATATTCCAGCTCTTTGATGGTATGTTATCAACCCGTTGATAGTTGTCTTCCCTGGTACTTAACATGAAGCCTCGTATCGCAGTAACACGTTCTATATAGATATAATTCATATATTACTTGGTTAGATCAGCATCTAGTGCTTGGAACTCTGATATGTGTGTAGTAATAATTCAGTAGGTTTGGGTTTAAAACTATATATGAACATAGATTACTAATATACATCCATAATTGCAATATGTCTGAAAATGTATCATGCAGAATATATTGTGTGCATCATTTGTCGTCAAATTGGTATTTTTTAGACTAACCCCTGCCACGTTCAAAATAGCATAACTCGGTCACGGTGACTAATCATGATATGAATACACTATTGGTCTTATTAGATAGGTGACACTATATAGAATATCATTATGTTCTGTTTTCAAACCTTTCATGAAATGTTTCGCTGCAAGGGCTGAACTAGGAACAATCTGGCCCACGACATAACATATTCCACTGAACACGGTCCTCAATATATCCTATTTCTTTTAGTTTACATTTAATTTAAAACATGTTTATCCTGACCTCCAATGATCAATATAATGGATACCCTGATCATTATTTTATGTGGTCTACTTCAAAAGATATGAGGAATTCTATTTTCCGAATTCACTCCAAAAATATGTTAACAGTATCCATAAAAACCAAATTTTTCTGAAAAGTTCTGACGGATGCCATCTTGGCACCCTCAAGTTTATAATTCTACATGGTCTCGTGATTCAGAATCAACCATAACCCAGTGTAGGACCTCCAGTGCAGGGTTAGCTAAAATATTCACATATATATTTGGTATAGTTTGATGAAAGAACAGTAAAATAAGTGTAAAACAATTATGAAATAAACGTATATCAACGGAATGTGTAAATTACTAAATATAATACACTGATTGTGTGAATAATGTCCGGGAGACATGTTCAGATAGTCATTTAGTTGGCTGTTCATGAATCCCGGAAGTTTTCACATAAATATTGTTTTTAAAAAATAATAATAATAATAAACACAGTAAATGAAATGTTGTTTAAAAGAACATGTTAAACTGTTGCCAGAATATGGAGAAGGCATTGTTAATCGAATAATGTAATAAGTCTGAATAAAGGTCATATTATTATGCTGAAAAATCTTATAATGGTTTGTAAAGAATATTGACACAAAAATGCGAGTAGTACTTGCACTAATTGTCCCTCCACATGATTCAGGATGCTGTCTATCAGTATATATATATATATATATATATAGTATTTATTTACAGCGAAGGAATTGCCAGGCAAGTACATTATATCTGTTAAAGCGTGATGACATAACATACATTATGTTGATTTTGCATATTTGGTTTCTGTGCATATCGTAGTATGCCTCAACCTACATTTTCTATATGTAAGTGCTACGTTGAAACTCATAGATGTAAACTGACAGTGGTGGAAAGTCAAGCAGTACATAGAAACGCCATCGCGTGCCCCAGGTCAGCAGTAACGTGGAGGCTGACTTCGCTGGAACTCGAGCGCACTTCCGGGGGAATAGGCGTCCCTCCTTTGGCTCACGTACCTATTTATCTAATTGAATGCGAAATGTTAATTGTCGTTTCTATAATACACGAGGCTTGTTGTCTAGCGGCAGAAATATTCATGATAAGCATTGTTTGAGCGTTGTATCAGTCATCTCAGAGACATCGGGAAATGGGTGTCAACCAAGTAAGAGCACGCCATGATAAAAGAAAAATTGCAAGTACATGTACTATGCACTAATAATATAAAGTAAGATGAATAAATATAACACTATCGGGTGATAATGCAAATATAGTTAGATATTTAGCACTTAAAACAGGCATTTGAGTATTTTCAGAAAGGTGTCTTATGTTCCGAGTTTAACATAGGGCCTACACGAGTTACTCACCCGGGTTACACGTTAATGCATAACATACATCCATTTATGTCAAATAATTGGTCTAAATTGGTTAGGAATATAGATCACTATCCACTATCATTCAATATCAGATTGGTTTGAATATTGAGCAATATGCGACTCAGGATGCATGGTTTTAATGACAGTGGCATCTATATATATTACGTAGCTTCCCGTGAGTACACTTTTGTTAAGGACATAAATTAAAATTATGTTATTTTACATTTTTATTTATTACACATGTTAGACTAATGCTACATTAAACTCTTAAATCTATCGGAAATTATGTGAACATAGGTGCAAAATATTATCCTCTGTAACATCGACAAACAAAAAAATCTAATTTAGGGGGGAAAAGTTATTAGCAAATATATTGACATTTAAAATCCATACAAATAATTATATTACAGCCAGCAGTAATGAGTAAATCCAAGAATAGTGTACATGATGTATATATAACATGTATGTGCAAAATGAATGTTGTTTTTGTTTTTAAATGCCCATGTATCTGTTTACAGTATTTCAGTTGTGAAGGTCTGCCTCTGTCTGCATGGTATGGTGCAACTCAAATCTAACTCCAGCGTCCTGGTAGGCTTCTGTTTCAATAACAGTTGCTGGGTTTCTCATCTTCTAAACCTATATTGGTATTGCCAACCTATTGTGGTTCGAAAATATTGTACGAGTGCTTCAGATGCACTGGAAATAATATAAAATATTCAGGGCATCTGCCATTTGCCGTGGTTTGGTAAATTGTGCGGCATTTTCAAGTTGGCCCCTTGATCAGTCTGATATCTTTCTCGTGTGTTGACATTGCATAAGTTATTACAGTAGGCTAATTTTCAAATTGTTTTATCTTGATAATCTTGATGTATCTTAATATATTTTAACTACGGTATTATCTTGATAAATAGACCTACATCATAAGCGTCAATTTGGTAATGAAACGAGACTTGCCTGTAATATAAGTTGAAGTTGGAGATAAGTTCCACAGACCTACGAAGTACTGAGACATTACATGAAATGTGCACATACGCAGATCAGTCTTTAGAGGTTTTGATTCATGAAAAGTATACAGGTATAGGCTACTGAGTACAGCTTTTGACAATGTAGGCCTACTGGTTCACATTTAGAGTGACCAGCTAAGTATTCAAATTATCTCGTATATATCATATATATATGTTTCACGAGTTGGTGGTTTATTTAAGGTAGGAAGAAACGTACCACCTATAAGCTATAACTCTTAATATAGCAGTAAAGTTGCAAGCAACAACGTATGTAGGCCTACTGACGGATGCCAACTTCATAGATCATCAAGCAAAATGCATGCATATGAATCGCCAATATATCAAGTATGGTTTATTCATATACGGGGAATGATTACATTGAATTGACATAACATAACAGCATAGAACATTCGATGCGAGATCGCAGATATAGCGACAAATACATGTATAGGCTACAAACACTGGTTGTCACTTGTCAGTCGGAACAGTCAGTATTTCAAATCGAGAATGACAACCGAGATTCTTCCATCAAAACTACTCGTCAATGTTCTGTTACTCGTATACTCAATGATGCGCCTACCTACGACCCTCCACACGCATATCACTCCGCATAGCAGTATCCATCAAGAGTTGTTACAAACCAGAGAAGCTGGCTCAGTGCCTGATCTTCGTCAACAATGAAATAAAATCACTCTTCGTGTAAATTTGCTTAAGTCTGTAAATGCGTTCGCATGAACATGTATACAGACAGACGCGTGTTTTGTGTAAATTTGCACTAATGCAAAAGGACGTGCATGCGAACGGGGTTGTCTGTGTGGTTTCCTGTCATTTAATACACACATAGGCCAAACAGCAGGTTTCACCACCTGATCGTCAGCTATATGCTGTCACGTATAGGCCTTGTCAAAGACGTTGGAGGGTTGTTGGTGGTGGGGGTGCTAGGTGCGATTGTGGGGGTGCTATGTGCGATTGTCGACGCTTTTGATAACAGTAGCTCATCTCCAACATCTTCGACATGAACAGCCACAAACTATAATCTAGATAACACAGCATGCAGTCTCAGACAGTGCCTAGTTTTCGTTGTAATGTTTGGATGTGCGTTTGTCATAGAGTACATCCATCCTCACTTTGAGAGCATCTCCCCTAGGGAAGGGTACAACTCCGAGCTTCGTTTATAAATACGTAGGAATCTGACTAGGCAAGTGGGCTAGGCAAGATGCGTTGAGATGAAATCTTGCTGTTACAACGTTTAGTCGTCATATCCACTATACTACCGTCAATAAATAAGGGAACGCATAGGCCTAATTATGATACGTTTTAGTGTTCAAAGAGAAGCAACTTATTTGTACCACTGGTATACCGCAACCCAAAGAGACACATGCGAGCACATGCAGTATAGTATTGTACATACATATTTCTCGCATGTGTGGTACATTTCATCTAACGATTACCTAACTTAGTTTTGCGATATACCACTGTATACGTCAGCATTGCAAAGTAATATAAACCTTTCAATAGTTTCTGTTCCCTTAAATGTTGACGGAAATATACAGACCTCCACTATGTCTAATACATAGACCTCCACTATGTCAAATACAGAGACCTCCAAAGTCAGTATTTACTGACAAATCTTCCGAGTACCAATAGAAGTTTTATTGAAGAAATGGTCTTCATCCAATTGCTAGATTCTATTCAGAATAATAATATGGCAAGAAGTTGGTGCAACCTATGTATGAACACAACTACGCCATTCTCTGAAACACATTACCGTATCTACTTCACATCCGTCAATTGGCAATATTGATATCTAGAACTCGGTTATGTAGTCATTAAAAACACGTTAGACTAGACACATCATTCCAACAGGCGAGATAAGCATTAGATTGTCGCATGTCGTATTTATACTCGTTATCATATAAATCGAAAATGAAGTCGGAAATTATTAGTTATTTCGAGGTTTCAAGGTAGCTCGAGTTTCCTCTAACCTTCCCTTCTGTCCATAAAATACTTTTTTTTTATCAAACCCATATAAAAGCAGGGAAGGCTAGAGGAATGTCAATGGTGTTGCAGTGTTACGGTATCATGTCGCTCCACACAATACCCTATTTGATGAGGCGCAGCCAAAGGACAGGATATCGTATCACCCTTGAAACCTCGAAAACTAATGTATTACCATTCCGATTAATAATGTTATTTCTATACATCCGTTATTTGCAGTAGAAAAGTATACTAGTATTTCAATTGCGATTTGAACCGATTTCTAACACTTAATTATTAATACTCACAATTAAAACATACTTTCCAACTGCAAATTGACAGTGCTATGCAATGTTGTTGTTTGCAACACTCTTCTAAATTTGAAAACGTAAACGTTCATCTTCCACTTCATTCTACCATGTATGATCCCACACTGTGCTTTGGCGGATGGTAAGTAGCCAGTAGTCACGTGGTTCAGAGTTTGGAACTACAGTACATGTATGCTTAACCCTCTCCCTGCTGAAGGCAACTGGACATGCCCTAATGAGCAATGTTTTTGCCTAATCCAGCAGGGAAAGGGTTAACTGGGAGCCGAGGTACTCGTCTCTGTGTTGTAATCTGACAGATGTAGCGATAAACATAGGCTGGGGCAAACAGATCTTCATCAAACATCTCAATTTATTCAATATCCGTCTCAATATCCTATAAAGAAATAACTATTTCTAAAGATATTTTCAACAGATTTACGGTATTTGTGCTTTGACTCATTTTGATCCATAATAATATAAGTTACTTTCATAATACATTCTTGAATGTTGTAAAATGCAAACTAATAAAACAACAAATATAAAGGATTCAACTCTCATTAAGAATACAGTGTATATTCCAATACAATATACAGGCAACCAAACTAATGAAATGAAGGACACATACAGTACATCACATTCTGCAATAACATACAATCAACCTACAGTTTGATGAACAGGGAATACATTAACATTATAAATAAGGAATGTGCTACTGTGGGTACATTGAATGTAAAACTAAGTAGCCCATTCAAGTGGTTTTAGTTTTAAGCTGTAATTATTTAATATTGGATTCTATGCATACTATAGTATTTTCCATTTACCCAAAATGATACAATTATTCCGAAAACAGTTATTAACAATGATTGTCACCATATATACCCTCTTACTGAATGCCCAATAGTAATACATATGACCAATGCTTGTATACATATCACACCAAAGAAACAGGCTGATTTTGTTTCATGTATAAACTTAAAACTAAATCCCAAGATGGGTAATAATCATTTAGAGAAATAAAATAAAATGATCCATTGTATCAACATGTAGGAGAACAATAATAGCACTAATGTAATTGGGTAATGAAATCACTAGTAGCAGCTGGTCACTACTGATACACAAAGCAGGACGACAGTTTCTACACAGACAGTCACAGAGGCAAACATGCCAAATTTCAAAGTAACGCAGTTCTGAAGAAAAGTGGTCATCTGCGCAATTGTAAACCTAAACACATTCAATGACGACACATCTGCAAGAGAACAGCCTCACATATAACCAAATTGAAGAAACACAACCTGTCAACTATACATAGTTTTCAGGACTGGGCAAGCTTCTCGAAGACTGTGAGATGGAAAGGGAGGGGGTGGCAAGAATGCCCTCCAGTATACAGAGCGTAGTACGAAAGCAGCTTTGGAAATTGCCTATAAAATGGTGCTCAACTAAACAAAATGGCGGCTGTGTATGTATTGGCACAAAGAACAGCAAACAGAAGGCCATTTTTGAAATGGACAACTATAACAATGTTAATTTTCCAAGGCCAAGGCCAGCCCTACACATTATGAACAAAACAATATCTGAGCAACAAATGAGTAATTGTTCAACACGTTCACCTCAGCACAATACACCATGTATGAACATACAGGACAGACAGTGTTCTCATCATAAAGTCAGAAATGTTGGATGGTTAGCTCTTTCCTTCGTCGTGGTTCCTCCCCTTAAAATTGTCCCACAACTTGGGGGCAATGGTTGCTGCGACGCCTAACGTGATGGCTCCTACAACCATACTTTGCGCTATCACACGAAACTGCATCAAGTAGACCGATGTTGACATTTGACCCCGCCTCTTGTACATGACGGCACCGTATGTGACGGCACCAACCAGACCCAGAATACCTGTAATCAAGAGTAGAACAAGTTGTTGAAGCCAGTATATATAGTAGCTAGTATATAGCATAGCTTTGTCAGTGAATATGGAGTTTAACGTCGCTGCAGTAAGTTTTCACCCATTTGCGACGATCCCAATTCCCAGCAATCTGATTGACTCAGGTAACCCAAACATTCTAGCACTACATTACGTTACCACCTGCGCCAAAATATTATAAAGATACCCCAACCCTTAACTTTCATTGTTCAGCATAATAATATAATCATATCTAATTCAATAATTGGTAAAGTCACTTCAACCCCGAAATAAGAAATTTAATATCCCAGCAGAGATAAGAAAATCACACAAGTACATTTACAACAGATATATTTGGAATTTTGTTCACAAACCTATTGGTACAAAGGGTGCTTCTTTCGTCTTTTTCCATAACTTGTTTTCTGGTTTCTCCTCTGGCAACTCTACAGCAGACATTTCTCCAGTCATGGTGTGTGGTCAACTGCAAACACAAACATTTAGTAGACATTTAGGATATTACTAGCATTTCATTTATACAATGTCAGTATTTTAAAAATGTAATTATGCTTCATATTTGCAGAATAGACCTTTCTAGCAACCGTCCTCAGCACCAGAAAACATGGTTCAGAGTTGGGTTGGGGGGGTTTTTTTTGGGGGGAGGGGGGAATTCTGAAATGTGCGATCGAGCTGCAATAGAAAAGTCATTGATGTGCCAATCCCCCCCCTCCCCCCTTTTTCCCTCAACATTCATTGTAAATCGAAAAAAATGCCAAGGACAATGCTTTTTTTTATTTAAATAAATTTGTGTTTTAGGTAATATTATGTTTCTACAATAGCCTTTATTATGTTTAGAGTCTATATTCTTATTTATTCTAACATAACAATGGCAGATATCTATAGATCTACATAATTTATTATTGACCATGCATCAGCTGTTTACTTTACAGTTATTTTGCTTAGATCAGCTGATCAACAACCGTCAAACAGTGGCACTACATAGTACATTTACCAATAGTTACTCACCTAGTGACACAGAGACAGACAAACTATGTAGATTTATGCCCGAAAATTGAAAGACTGCGGAACAACACACTGTACGTACAACCTTCTTCTATCACTGGCATTCACCGAATGTCAGTAGAACAGAAATGATCTACAAGCATTACATCATGTTCGTAAAGAGAAGGGCATTCGCTCAAACCCGGAAGTGGTGTACTCAAGTATTCTTACGTAGTATTCTGATGAAAGTTAGTATATACACACTGATCTTTTTGCGAAGAAAGTATAGGATGCTGCAGTATACATAATAGGTATTCAAAGTTAGACTTTAAAATTATGCTTAAAACATTTTCTTTAAAGATACATATACCTCGCGTGTACACAACTTCCGGAACTAATCTCGCTTAATTTTCCATATATTGGCATTTCGTCATTGACCTTGATTGACCCCACTTGGTAAACAAGATGACTTTGAGTTTCACGTACACGTACGTGTACTATCCTTTACCAACTGTTTACATGCATTATTACCAGCTGATTACTGGTAGATGTATTTTATTATATTTGTCCTGACGTGGATGGAAAGCTTGTTGGATGCGGTTAGCTTATCCAGCCGACTTGGCCCTAGAACTCATAGATTAGTGTCCTTAAAGGTAGATCTTAGAGACGTCTAATTGTATCTCTCTTAGCATATTTTAAAATAAAAGTGAATAATAAATAACTAAAAATAAAGAAGGAGAATGTAGATCTAATGTGAAGAAATCTCAGTTTAGTAGTACAAAAGAAGCAGTTTTCAAAAGCCGCGCCTAGGCCACCACAGGAAGTTGTGTACAACACGACTTAGAACTAGTTGATATAGGAAGTTAGGTACAAATAGGACGCAACAAAATATTACTTATAGTATGAGTTAAAACATGTCAAAAACATTAAATAGTTGCAAGCAAATATAATACCCATGGATATTTAAAGACCGTACACAACTTCTAAGATTGACCCGTTGTCGTTTTCCCCTTTCGACATTATATACACATCCGGTCACATGAAAATGAAATGTTTACGATAGAGAACAGCTGATAAAAGTTATAAATATGACGGAGGCGACTCCCTATCAGTGAGTATGTTTGCCAATTGACAACTTTCATAAAGCTTGATACGATTCCTCTAACCTAGGCCTTAGAATCTAGTAACTGGTGTTTTTACCATTTAAGTTAAACCAAAATAGATTCATATTCCCACCCACTGCCACTGTGACTGGTGACTGTATGAGTGTATCCCATTTCCGCCTTGGGCCTATTTATCGCCCGGCACGCAGTTATTTCCGCCACGGTCAGATAGCGTCGTCTCAGCACATGTCCAGAGGTCATAAGTATGCAGATTAATCACAATGTATGATGTAATGAAGCCTCAATAATAAACCCAAAACATATTTATAATGAAACAACATCATTGAATGGAACTGC
Source organism: Lepetodrilus galriftensis (assembly GCA_032361785.1). Classification (NCBI taxonomy): domain Eukaryota; kingdom Metazoa; phylum Mollusca; class Gastropoda; order Lepetellida; family Lepetodrilidae; genus Lepetodrilus; species Lepetodrilus galriftensis. The sequence continues at coordinate 14,139 of JAUTBZ010130215.1, forward strand.
AAGTATCGTCTAGACTAGTACTGTGTAGTGTCCCCTTTTCGAGATAACCTCGCTTTCGTAGTACTTACTGAAATGCTACTTCCTCCTACAAAACTCAAAGAATCATACGGATGTATGACGTTTCGCTCCTGAACGGTTCCGCTCCCAGTC
>JAUTBZ010130226.1:0-14281 GCA_032361785.1 Lepetodrilus galriftensis
TAGTAATGTGATTACATACTAGCATGTCTGTGTCACCAGACAACACCTTGTCAGTATCTCCATACACAGTTGTCTATTGCCGTCACGGCACAGCTGGGGAATGTCTGTGTATACTTGACAGAGTTACCTCCCTCTTGTCATCAAGTAATCGTTAAAAAATTGATTTTCCTTAAATACTTTTTACTAGAACATCTTATTGTGATTCTCAGGATTAAAGATAATGTTTTTGTAAATCTTATTGTGATTAAATGATTAAGTTATGTTTTGATTAGTTTCAGTTTAATGATTTTATTGGCATAATGAGTGAAGATATTTTAGTAGAGCTTCAATGGATTAGCTGACAGAGGGGCATTTCAATCCTCATATCATGTAGCCAAGCTCACGCAAACTGTTTGAAAATTGGGTTAGGTACTTGACAATGAAAAACTATCAACAGAAAATATTTTTGTTAAATAAAAACATATTATACATTTACTGTATTTATGTTATTTATTATTTTTTTTTTTTTAAATAATTGTAAATTTTGCAAGATGATATTTACTACAAATATGCTGGCATGAATTGTATATATGTAGTATGCACCTTTAAGATTAATTCTGTTATACGTCTCTTATATAGAGATAAATACCTAACATTGCCTCTTTATCATGTTGGGTCTAGACAACAATCTGTCTGAGACATGCACCTCTGCCAACACATTGCAGAAAAAACCCTTATCGAAGTGTAAACAATGTTGATATTACTGCTGCCAAGAGGGATTCCTAGCCTCTTCGCTGTCATAGCGATGTGTCAAAGTTGGGCGAGCATGCCGTTGTCAATTGCGCAATCATCGCAAGGTAAATAACGTCTCTAAGCACTCGAGTGTTGACATAATCTTCAGAGAAAAGCGTCTCCCTGTTTGTCTCACTCATATCTCAAGTAGAAGCACAGAAAGGACAACAAATGGCAGTTTCATGCTTGAAAGTGTTTCCTAAAAGGTTTTTAAATATTTGACAAATGTAGGAGTTGAGTTTAGAGTTGGAAGTAAGTGGAAGTTAAGTCGCACTGCTAAGTCCAGTGTTGTTGTGTAATATATAGTGGTTTGTGTCACTTTTCAATGTATTCAATGTCATTGTTTAACGGGGCTGAAAATTAAATTTGGGCATAGAACACAGAATGCGTAGACAATGGATGGACACACTATTCACGTCTCTTTGTAAGTGGCTCTGTAATAAATACATAATGATGTAAGTTGGCATTGTGGCACACTGGGTAGTGTGTTGTGTTCACTGAACTTTCGATTCCGAATTCTAATTCAATCCTGGCTGGAGTTGGTGTATGTTACTTAGTGGAAGGCTAGGGCAAGTTTTACAAAGCAATTATAGGTCTAAACTAGCTTTACATAGTTACATAGCTAATGTAATACACCAATGCACCCACAAAATATCTGTAGACAAGATACTTTCAAATTTAATTTTCATAAACTAGAACATCATTAAGGAAGGTATGCATTATTTAAACAAGGTACAAGCTCTCTGAATGACAATAGCAATAATAAGGCTTAAGTTACAAAGGTAACCAGGTAACATCGATGGCTGTCTGATAGAATTGGATAATGTTTCTTGCAAATTTGACATTACAAAAATGATCAAATTCAAAATTCATGTATGGTGTAAGTGATCTGCATGATAAATACAATTACTCCATGCTTCATTCCTACATTAAACATTCACCATTTAAAAAGTTCCTCCACATCAACCAGCTAAACCATTCAGGCTTCTATTCCACTAAAATATATTACCATCAGAAAATAATGGAACGATACTGATATTCCTATAGGAACACATTAAAACACAAACACATAAAGTGGTATTTCTCAAAACTGAGTAAATTAATTGTAATGAAATTTTCAACCCAAGTGCGAAAATGCATGGGCAATACCATATTTTACGTGCATGCACGTGTCTTATTGGGTTGTTTAACGGTGGCACTTTGAATTTGCCTATACTAAAAGTGTTACCATTATGCATTCCCTTATTTTCTGTCGGTAGTATAGATCCGTGCTGCAGTGGTATCTGTTAATTGATAGATTTCTGTTACACGATAGCTCTGTTTTGCCATAATACATGTACTGGTATGCAACTCTGCTCTTTCTTTTCTTCTGTGATAGTCCGTTACCATGATGAAAAAACAAATCAATGTTTTGGCATTTATTGTAATGCATACACATGTGTTATAAAGTTGTTTTCTTCTAGAAAGCAATTGGTGAAGCAAAATAATGCAATTCAATATAAGCTAAACACACTTGTCCCCTTGTTTTATTTTGATATTTATTTCCCGTTTTGAGTTTGGTTGTGATAAATTAAGGCAATATAGTTTGTTTTCATTACTGGTTATTTCAGACATTACCATATATTTGATAAAAGATGAATAAATAGTTTTAGAATAATCCTTTACGTGCACTTATTACATGATTATCCCAAAATATTTATGTATGGAATATTACACTACAGAAAGGAATATGGTTGTGAATTTGTGGTGAAAAGCTCAGATTATAATAAGAGGTACTTCTTGAAAATAACATTTCGGTACACACATAGCAATACCAAGACAAATTAATGTTGCAAGATCAAGTACAAGGACACTATTTGGTTAGCTATTTATTCTATCCTCAGGGCATGTTAACTGGAATGGTAAGACCTGCTTTATATATTATTTTAGTACCATATTTTGACAAGATATTGCTTCCTTTGATACTTACCTAGCCCGGGCCATTTCTCCCAAAGGGTATCTATCCTAAGGGCTAGTAGAAATTCATAGCATTTGTTATTTGTATCACTATTCGGGCTAGGAAGTTTTCAAGTTAGTTTCTATCACTGCAATTAGTAATATGCCTGTCAATCAGAATACAGATACACTTAACCATGGACGTGACTCGATTATATTTAAATTGGCCATGTGGAATGTGTCCATCAAGCACAATCTGGGTTAATTTCTTAATATCTGCAATTCTGTCTAGGTGTCATATCTGCAATTCTGTCTAGGTGTCTTAATATCTGCAATTCTGTCTAGGTGACAGAGCGAACTGCTCCCTAGCTTTTTCTGTTTAGGTGACTGTGTGGTCAGAGCGACCCGCTCCCTAGACAGGCATCATGTTAACTAGAAGAACATTCAATTAATCTATCGCGAGCTGTCAGTTTCCCAATGCTAGGTATCCCAAGGGCTAGTAGAATTTCATAGCATTTGTTATTTTATATCACTATTTGGGGCTAGTAAGTTTTCAAGTTAGTTTCTATCACTGCAATTAGTGATGTGCCTGTCAATCAGAATACAGGTACACTTAACAAAGGACGTGACTCGATTATATTTAAATTAGCCATTTGGAATGTGTCCGTCAATCACATCTTGGTTACTTTCTTAATATCTGCAATTCTGTCTAACCTGTATAGGTGACAGAGCGAACCGCTCCCTATACCCTGTCTAGGTGACTGTGTGGTCACAGCGACCCGCTCTCTAGACAATCATATAATTAATATTTATTTAAAAGGGAAATTGCTTCGCGATAGGTCAATTGGTTATGCTCAACATAGATAAATATGGTACAAATACTTTTCTTTTCAGATACATACATCCTTTTCGTTTCTATTTTCTCTGCTCTATTCTTTTCTTTTCTCTTTTATTATATATTATATTGTTTTATTATGAAGATCCTATTTTTGTGTTTCCAAATGTGATCTATTATTGATTTATCCATTCTGATAAGTATATGACATGTTTGGGTTATATGGATATATTTTGATGATCACTTCTGAAGTGTTTGTATTGGTGACTGAAATTTTAGGATCTCGGTGCAGAGAGACAAAGTTTATTCTCTATGCAATTTGCGCACATATGTGAATAGAGTGCACCTGAAAAAGTATATGTCTATTTGCACATGAAAATGTGAATATTTTATATATGTCGATGCAATAGTAGAAGTTAATGCCAATTAAACATCTTTGGTACTGATGAAAGAGTAGGGCTAGCAGTACACATAAACTTTATGGGAGAAAAGGAAGGAAGGAAGGAATTTAACAAGCAAAAAGTACTATATAGCAGCTATGATTATTAGTTGAATACTAATATAAAGATGCCTAAACTATGTATGTATGTACATGCTTTCTAAAATAATAGTCCAGAAAAAGTTCTTAGAACATTTATGAACATTCATCAAAACTCCCTATCAGCGCACAATGTAACCTTTTAGTGGTTTGAAATGTGTAATTAATACCTCTATACTTACAAGTATTGTCTGTTGGTTCCTATTCTAGCTCATTGAAAACAATATTGCAGTTTGACTCAATATGTATATTATTGCATACTGCTTTTTTCTGTGTGATTGTCTTGGAAACTTTCCTGTCTTAGTGTGACTGTACGTGTAAGTGGACGTTTCATATGTAAATCAGAGTATTGTTGATTGTATCTGCAAGAGTGTTATTTATGTGTAAACTCATTTTCGATGAATATGTGGACAATTGAGAATAAATGTGTTCATTTAATAGGAGTTTTCGTCTTTCTTACACGGACTATGAATGATGGGATGTGGGCACAAGCTATGATGCTGGGTCACGTTGTTCAGAACACTTGTAACTACAATTGAAGTTAAATTTCAGAACCCATTTCCAATTGCAGAAAACATTTTTATCACTACAACACCATACTTCAGAATATGGTTAGATTGTATAGTAGTGATAAAAGTGACTCGTGCAACCATTTGTAGCATGTTCCAAAAATGTGACTTACAATCAGTATGTAGCTACATACTGGCCCCTGGACTACAGATTTGTGTGTTCGGAGTTTAAGCTTGGCTGCTATAAATCTTTACAGAAGTTGCCTTTCTGAAGTGATGGTGGTGGGATGCAATGTTGCCAATGTTCACAAGTCAACAGACTACTGGTACCAATAACAACACGTATATGGGCACCACAAACTTCAATAGGATTGTTTTCCTTCTTTAGGTCAACTTGGACAAGATTGTTTACTGTCACGGTAACGGATCATAAACATGATAAAGCTTCATTTTTAGAGATATCCTTTGACAGACATATAGCTCCACAATATGAAAGTCATGACATTAAAACCAGCAAGTTTCATTGTAATTTATGACTAAACAAAATATTCCTCGATACATTTCAGGCTATAATTTCAACATACTTATGGCTGACTATAAAGATGATAATCTATGGCCATTGAGAAAGTAAAGAGAATATATTTTGTTATTGGGTTTGCTGACTTTGAACCTCCGTTTTCATCAGAAAATACTTGGAAAAGTCATTGGTTTTCTCACTCTTCATTGTGTAGTTAGCTTTGTTTCATGTTACATACACTATGAAAAATGATTGTAATTAATTGCATTATGTTCTATGCTGTAGAAATGGTTCCTACATCATCCCACATATTTTGAATACTGCAACTAAAATAAAACTTTCAACACTTGGTGATAATACTAGAACTTTCAAGCAAAGGCTCGTATGGGGAATTTCCAATCCTTGAACAATTTCCTATCCTGCAAATTCTGGCTAAATTAGAGATTTGTTAGAAGTGATGTAGCAAAGATGTAAATATGCTCTTCCATGATTTGTAATGTGCTAAAGCATGGTTCGACTAGTGTGGTTCAAAACCGTACAGAACATGGAAAAGCACATAATTATACTATACAGTAGACCTCGGATAAACTGAACACTCGCCTATAACGGACTGAATTTGAAGTCCTGGTCCCGTCTAACGCTAATTACAGCATATGCGTATAACGGACTTCGCATATAACAGACAAAAATAGCCAGCCCCAATATGTACGTTATATGCGAGGTCTATCCAGCATGTTCAAAGAGCGGAATATAACAACAAACATTATTGCATCACAGAAATTCCATAACACTTTAATTGTAAATCTTGAAATGACCACCTGGTTATATTGTCAGGAAGTAGTTACTGTAGCAAATTTTATCATACTCTAAATATACTTGTTAATGGGGAGAACAGCTCATATGACATTGGAATCTAACAACTACGGTAGACCTCGCATATAACTGACTCATTGGGACCGGCTATTTCTGTCCGTTATATGCATATACCGCAATAGGCGCTGCAAGTGGAGCGAATTGTTATTTCCGGTGACAGGTGAAATACGTCATGATCATGACGTTTGTTTGTTTGTGACGTCACAGTGGATTGTTGCACATTTAGATTTTTTACCGGTTTATGTCACTGGATATTGTGTCTACTTGCAGCTCCTATTAGTGTTAGACGGGACCTGGGACTTCAGATTTATCTGAGGCCGGTATATCCGAGGTCTACTGTATCATCTAATGAAGCATGGGCAATGGTAGAACGTTTGAACTTCGGAACCAAAGCCAAAGGCCCCTGCCCCATGTTCAAATCCTGGGACCCTGGCGTCAATGTTCGCAAAAGTTACCTTTCTGATAGGATGCGCCGCCATCATTGGTCTGTCGATACCAGCCTTTGCTTGCAGGTTTACTGCAACATTTAGTTGCAGGTTTCCCCCTGGCAATCTGTGATACAAGTGAAAATGAAAACTAATCTTGAAAGCTACTCTAAACTCCCAATTAAATGTTTTGAACAAAAAAACACGGGAAACTGTCAGCACCTTTGATTTTCACAAATTGCAAAACAAAAAAGTCTGATTAAGATATAATAACACTTTTATATACATTTACATACATGTATTCTCACTCAATATCTGTACAAATCAGGAGACAATAAATCAGTAGTAACACACCAAATAGATCATAGCAGATAAATATCACAGATTTTGGTACAATTGACGCCTAGTGTAAAGCAAATAATTTGTACAAAATTACAGTAGGGGTTTACTGTATCGCATGCCTTCAATGCACAAATATCACTCAGTGAAATTTAGCCTCTTGCAAAGAAACAAATGTAAAGCTACATAGAATTTAATACTGACATAAACTGTGTACATGTATATTGTATCCAATATTTTGCATTTTTAAAAAAATTACATGTATACATGAACTTCAAATACATGTATAAGAAAACAAAAACAGGACGGATATTGCATGTGCATAAATATATAAGTAGGCATAGTTCTTCATATCAGGAGTCGGAATGTATACAGTGGCTGGAATAGGACGTGGTAACAATCTACCTTTAGCTTCAATCACTGGGGGGACCAACAGGGAACGTTCCGCGAGAGCTACATGTGGAAAGGCAATCATGTGCTCATCATCAGCTCGTGTACGGTGTTTATCAGACACTAATAACTCAAACATATGTGTCTGATAAAATTTCACCTGAAAGATCTCGGACCACAAATTCAATACAAACAGGAATGTTCCAGCGTAAGCAAAGGCATACAGTGGACTGAACGATAAAGCAGTCTCACTTCATAAGTTAATCATAAATACATGTATTAATATATCACAGAATTTCGTTCTTGAATTGTAAACATAGTATATCATCATGATGAATCTTTCAGTAGCGTTTCACATTGTATGTTGCATGTAGTGACTTAAAAATGTAAAATGACTAATAAGAAAAGACTTCAAAATACATTGTTACAAGATTTGCATCTTCAAGTTCAAATATTCAGCATGTCATAAATTTAGTGTCCATTAGAAATCTGCAATGTCATGCCATTGTTCTTGGCATGGATACATTATTAGTGACTAAATGTTCACATTTCCAGCAAACGAATTGACAGAAATACAAATTGTAACATAAATATTTAAAAAACACACACAACCACCCATATGGGGATCATCGTCAATAATTATAGAATCTTCAAAGCTCACAAAAGAAATCCATTGAAGATCGACAAATATTGTAAGCAGTCATTATTTGGCATGGTCAAAATGTTCTAAGAATTAATTTATTTGTAAAATTAATTTCTCATGCATGCACGAGATACCAAGACAATTTTCAAATAAATATTCAGACCTTTCTTAGACATCCTCAGACTGCCCATTCTCAGCATGGGCTATTCAGACCGTTCTTGCATGATAATACGATATTCAGACTATTGTCAAATAACCATATATTCAAACAATTCTTAAACAACAAGATATTCAGACTGTTGTCAAATTATGCAAAATATTTTGGCCAATTCTCAGATAACCAGATTATTCAGACCGTTCTCAGATACGACGAGACCTTCAGACCGTCCTCGGCTGTGGATTAACTGTGAGGAATATAGGAGTGCACAAACATGTGTCTCTGCAGCCACAGTCCTGGGTTCTCCACCGTGGGGAGACACAGCCTTTGTACCACGGTGGCGTCTCTATGGAGCTCGGGGTTCGGAGACAGGTACAGGCGGCAAGGGAACACGGAACCCTTCACGTCGCCCACGAACTCGCAACTGGAGGAAACCGGCTTGAACCAGACCACTGGCAGGTCTTGCGTGTCCATGCCCCCGGGCACTGGGATCGTGAGGACCGCTCTGGTGCTGTCCCAGGATGCGTTGGACAGCTTGAGGTTGGTGACGAACACGCCGGTGGTCGGTGGGGTTAATGGGCACAGGCCGCTGGGCATCACCTGGAACATGCAATAGAGTCAATAATGGACAAGAAGAAATATCTTCACGAACACATCACTGTATGACATTGCTCTGAATCGGACACTTATAACCAGGCCCAGAAGATGTCCGAGTACAATGTCATGCTAAAGCTCCCATTTCATATACAGTACATGTGTATGTGGATTTGTGAGCAAAAGTTTTGGTTGAGCATGAAATAGTACTCGAGAACATTTCGTAACTTCGGAGCCAGTCCATTCATTTTGGTTGATTCCACTGAAAACAGAAATTGTGATTAAGTTAAGTTTCTCACTAATGCCAAACCATGACTTATAGAGATTGAAATATGGTAATGAAACTATATTATAGATACCAAAATGCAAATGATTGAATAATAATAAAAATAATAATAGTAGTGAAGAATTGTATTGCACAGAAGAAACAGACCCTTGCACTAATGCAATCTCAAAGCACTAAAATGGGTTTAAAGTTCATATTGTCTGAATAAGTAAGTCTAAAGTTTCGCTTTGAACATGTCTAGGTTGTTTGAATCTGTTGTTTGGAAGCAATTAAATGCACATAGTAATATTGGCCATAACAGTTGGTGCAATAATTTGGAAGAGCATAGTATTTCCTGTTTATTTCATCCTGGCTGAAATCCCCTCTAAACCTACACACTTACACTAACGAATCGCAATTACCGTATATAACGGCAAATAATTCAATTTCCGTGTAACATTAAATAATCTTGGGAATGTCTGCAATCTGAGTTCAGAACCAGTTTTCTCATTTGGTGAAGCAGGTGTGTTCCTGTCTCTAGTGTTCTCATTCACACATACGGTACCTATCCTATTATGTTGTACAATTATACAATTAGAATAGCTAGCTCTTCATACATAAGTTACACCTTTGAGTCAAGTGTGCATACATTTTTAACTCTTGAATAAGACCTGGAAATCAAATATATTCAGATGTCAATATTGATTGTAGTTGTGCAATATTGTGTAAAAGAAAGTTTTGATGAAGCTATGTTATCAATGTGTTATCCTGCCCACTCAAATATGAAGTAAAGAGACGGTCTCACCTTGATCACTCTACATGTAAATTTCTTTGTGTAAATTTCTTCTCAATAAAATATACACAGTAAGAAGAAAATGTAAAAAGTTGGTAACGAAACTACTTCAAATTAAAATAATAAAAGAGGTTTGATGTGCAAGATATTCAATAGTTAATTATCATTTGACTTCAATATATACATGCGATACACAATTGTTATCTATCATAATACTTCAAACTGTCAATATTCCCAATGAGTATGTTCCATGTCAATCTCATTAAAATCAGATCTCAGAGAGAGCATCACATATCTGTTTAGACGTTAGTTACAGATCTTATTTTAATGAGACTGGTTCCATGTACCAGTAGTGCCTGTTAGTGAATGGTTCAGCAATGTACAGTGTTACAATGCACTATCCAAATATCTGGACAAATATGTATTACCTTGTATAAATTAATCATAATCAATCTATGGAAATGAAACCATCACATTTCTTGTAATGTCCATAAAGTTGTAGTAAGTTTGCATGAGTCTTGGCACTAACTGTCGGGTCTCATTATCCGGGGCATCTCCAGCTCTCAACATTTGTGGGATATCCACAACAGGAGACTTAGGTGCATCGCAGTTCCCTGTCAGTTAAACACTAAAACCCACATACATCACCGCTTAACTGGTCCCGCTTACAATTGCACATAATCCTACTAATTTCTCCCCCACTACTGTAATTTCCAACCCTAATTTCCAACTTAAAACACGTTACTTCAGATGTACTGGGTAGACTGAACTCTTCATATTTCTCCCTCACTACTATATAACGGCCTAATTTCCAACTAAAACACTGGGTGGACTGAACTCTTCATATTTCTCCCCCACTACTGTAATAACAGCCAAATTTCCAACTTAAAACACGTTACTTCAGATGTACTGGGTAGACTGAACTCTTCATATTTCTCCCCCACTACTGTAATATTACCAGCCTAATTTCAAACTTAACACAAGCTACTGCCGTAGTACTGGGTAGACTGAACTCTTCATATCCCCCCCTCCCCCCACACACACGCACACACACACACATACAGTACGGTACTCAATGCAGTAGGTCAAGGGTATACCTTCGAAACCAGTTAGGTTTTCGTACAACTATTTCTTCCTAATTGTTCCAGCACCACCAGTTACATTTCGCACATACTAGACTAGACAGATAGTTGTTAGTCTAGTCAGAGAGAGACGGAAAAACTGCCCGTTTGAAAGGTTACGTCCTCAATATCTCAACAAATAACAAACAAGATTGACGGGAAGATTTTTTAATTTTTAAAAGCAAAAATGCCAATACTTATTTAAATGTATGATGTTCAAAATCCACGGCTTTTCTTTTGGAGCCTATAAGCTGAGCTCCCTGGTACAGGTGGGAAGTTTACGGTCGTCTGTAAAGAAGCTCGCTGACAGGTTGGGATGTATGTGGTATAAATCCTGTCATAGACAGCCTGCCTGCATGTCTGTCTGTAGTCTACATTAGAGGAAAGGGGTGGGGGGAGGGAGGTAGGGGGACTAATGGATGAGGCAACTCTGGCCAACTGCAGATGTATCATTGCATCTGTGGCCTTGAGGAATGAATCCCAGCAGGTTGATGGTACAACAGTCGGCTGGATTGAGGACGTAATGTCAACTGTGAAGTAACATTAACACTTAGTTACACTGGATCCAGTACAATCGCCACCCACCAAGACATCTCTTATTGCCATTAGCAATGAGAAATTTAATTAAAAGAAATCATATATGTGTGTTACTTTATTTTATTAAAGACATACAGAATGAACTTCAAAGGAAACTTGATTCTTGAAGAGAAGTTATAACACCTACTTTTTCACGAATCGACTTTATTACTTATTTTGATATTGACTATTGTTCGTATCTCTCCATCGGGAGCCTGGATGTCTTAAATTACGACATTAGCTAGCTCTGGATGTCGTAAACTAGGTCATAAACTATGACATTACCTGGACAATTTCATACCTAAACTTTAATCTGTCTGCTGCCATCAAAAAGCAAGGAAATGTTTCCACATGTAAGACGCGATAAACCACGAGAACAACCTCTTCCTGGTTTTCTTTCGGGCCCAACCTGAGCGAAAATGCAGAAGACTAGATTGACAGAGTCAGTGGTACATGTCTTTTTTTTCCATCTGGGAGATTTTTTAAGTACACAGTATGGTAAGCAGCACAGCAATGCTTCAGCCCGGGACAGCCTGTAGATAGACACACGTGGAATTCCTGCCTGAACAATATAGCAGCATCCTAAGAATACACTCCATATGACTGCTTTACTGCTGCCTTGTCTGCGCAATTATTAACAAAATTTTGACGTGCGCTGTGCTGAAGGTAATGGCAGATTCTGCTGTTCTGGATCGTGGTACTACCATCAATATTGTCAGTGAAGTGAGTGCACTGGGGTCTTCTAGAGTAGTTCACCGATGTCACAGTGATCTGCTATTGGTGGGGGCGAGAACCTGCAATAACTATATATGTATGTGTGTGTGTATGTGTTACAGTAAAACCCATGAGGCAGAGCTCATACAGATAAGAGAAACCTTTGCAGTATGCATACGGATATATAGGCTAAGTGCATTCCAATCTTCACCATTTGCAATATTGGTCTAAAACATTGGAAAATATCAGGCCCCAAAAACTATGAAACATTTTTAGTACGTTTTCATACTCAACTCAAAGTTTTGTTCACAAATCCCCTTATAAAATTTGAGCTTGAGCCTGAAATGGTACTCAAATGTAAGCAGACTAATGCCTCGTAGGTGTTATATTAATCTTGCCAAGAAAACCAGTAGTAAAATAAGAGACATGTTCATGTTTCAATGCCTTGGTACTGATCTTCCCAAGAAAACCAAGAAATTTTCATATTTTCAGTCAGCAGACTGCAGCAATCCCGTAGTCCTCCTCTTGCCAAGAGAACCAGCAGTAAAACGAACACAACAAACATTTCACTATTAATATTCATAAAAGTGAGACTGTTAGATGTACGCACAGAGGACAAGTTGAAGTGAGACTGCTGGGTGCACAGGCAATGAGCAGGGCTGGCACTGGGTTAGTGTTATGACCAGGCTGGTGCCACCAAGTCACGTAACACTAGTGTTACCACATGTAATGAGGTGTGCACCTCGGGGTGGCATACCGTGTGCGTGGGGACTCAGATCAAGAGATTGTTGTCAGGAAATACCTTGCATTCTCTACTCGTGGCTCCAAAGAAAATTAGTTTTTTGAGGCTGCTACAGAAACACATACACGTCATTATGTTTGCACCTACAAGAACTAGGATTGTCCATACCGTAGATACTAATTCAGGTGAACTTGCTGATTAGAGAAGTCCTCATTAATGCCTTGATCTAGCTGTGTATAAATTTGTATTATATATATTTGTTTAAATTGGAGTTTCAAGATTATTTCACTTATCATAGATTGTCAGTTCAGGGAAGAAGGAAAATAATAGTAATTTTCCTAACATATGATGCCATTCAAGTCACAAAACATTAATTATTTTTCCAAATTGGGTATAGCGACATACAAAATTTAACAACTTTTCCACCCAGTATCATATACCGTAAGTGCACAGGTAATCCACTATAGTATCAATGCAACTTTTTTTTAAATATGATTTCTTGTTCATAAATCCCTTTATATAAAATTTGAGCTTGAGCATTAAATCGTAAGAAAAAAGGTTTTGTAATCTCGATGCAAGATCTAGTCAGTCCAACCAAAAATATGTTCATGCCATATGATCATGTTTCATCTATAATATGCCCCAACATTCCATTGCAAAATAAATATTATTTTTAATAGAAAAATATGCTAATGTCTGATGTTACCAAGTGCATTCGTACATTACAGTAACTTATTTTATGGCCAACTTTGGTTGAGAGTTTTACGACTCATCTGAAAGCCAGTTTCATGTAAGACATCATACCAAAGATCCCAGACATGCGGAACTACTACCTGGCCAAATTCACTGTAGTCGAACCTGGGACTACTTTCTGAACAACTAATTACCTTCAGATGTCAGATTGGGGGAAGGGGGGCAACACGTCGACAGCACAAAGGAATTGGTAAAAAAAGAAGAAGATGCCGGCAGTCTGCCAATGCAAGTCTTCGTAACTGTCAAAGCATGCCTTTTCCAAACAACCTTCAGAACAGTACGTCTGTGGTACTGTGGTCTGAGATTAAATTCCTCGTCTTCACCTGGACTGTTAACAAGAGAACTTCTCCAAACATCACGGTCGATGGACTCCATCGGCAAACCTCTTAAGAGATATCAGACTCTTTTTTGTGTGTCTTTTCTCTATTTACACATCTTTCTTTGATCTAATTTGGCAGTCGTGTACCATGGGCATACAAAGGTGTACAAAATTTTAACCATAAAATTATCAATAAAGATAAGCATGAGCTTGTACAGTCAAAATCCAAAAATATTATTCAGAAGAAAATTTAAGTATGTCTGTATTAACTGTACTGGTCATTTAATGAACCTTGAAAATGGCTCTAAAACTTCTTTTTTAAATAGAAAGAAGAACAAAAATAGAAGAACAAAAAAATAAGGACACTATCAATGCATCAAGTATAAAACAGAGCTCCAGATAAAATTTGCGACTTGGGAGTATGGTACTCCCTGATTTTGATTTAGGGAGTATTTTCAAATATTGCGATACT
>JAUTBZ010130237.1:0-30833 GCA_032361785.1 Lepetodrilus galriftensis
AAGAGTTAAAAAGATCAAAAACAACACATAAGAGCCTTAACTAAAGGGCTTAACAATTTTCATTTAATGGAGTTTTAAGAAATGACAACCGAGCAAATGCTAAAAATATTATTAGAGACATTCCCTAAATGCAAAGCATTCATCTTTGAGGGGACGATCCGTATAGCCAGTGGCATCGATGCAGAAATGCCCGACGGATTACCGCCTTTCGATTACTGGTCGGAAAATTGGGATATTTATATATTAGCAGTGCATAAAACCTTGCACGAGTGGGTAGAAGAACAGGGCTTTTATTTTGAAACTGTAAATGCTGAATGTGCCGACCTTTATCAGTCTTAATTATTTACTTTAGAAGGAGTTTTATCATGGTTTTATCCACAGCAGATTTTATTGAGTTTCTAAAAAAGAAAGTGCGCCCACTAAGTTTTTTTAATGCAAATTTTTATTTTGCAGATGCAACTTTTATTTTAGATACCGACATGGATACGTTTAACGCGATTTTTGACCAGCTAGTAACCAATAGTTTCTTATTTGAAAATGGCTACAGCCTTAATGTTCGCAAATGTAAATTTTCAAACAATGAAGCCGTTTTTATTTTCAATAAATTATCAAATCTCCCTGAAATATACAAAAAACACGACACCCTGAAATTAAGAAAATGGCTCTCTTTTCATGAAAATCATAGGCTTGTTTATAACCGTTGTTTGAAAGATAAAATGCTCAATCAACACGCTAGGAAAGAACTAATACATTCTGCAAAGTTACACAATTATGCTTTAGAGGTTTAAAAGTAATGAGCAATTTAATTAAATTACAAAACGGTTTATTTAATGAAAAAGAAAACATACTTTTTATTAATGGCTACCGCATCACACCCACCAAAATATTAAAAAATGTGGCTATTGATGAAGTCCATAATTATCTGCAAAAAAATACAGATGAAGGCGTTATTGACCAAAACGAGGAATATATTTTATTCGCTAAATTAGATGATAAAGGGGTGAAATATGACTGCTAAAACACAAACTGAAAAAGAACAACACTATAAAAATGCGTTGGTTTATGTGGAATTTAAACAAGGTAGAAAAATAATAAAAAAAGCAAGTCCAACGATGGAAGTGTTGATTTTTAACCTTTTCAACATAGCCAGCACAGACATTTTAATGCAAATGAAAGCAGAACTAAAAAAAGGTAATACCTTCCGCGTGGATGCACCGCCTAATCAACACTTTTTAATGAAGCCTTTACACGGTCATAGTCAATATTATTAGGAAATAATAATCATGAAAACACTATTAATTACCCCTGCAATTATTGAATACATCAAAGATTGTTTTGATGAAGAGCCATTAAGTGAAGAAGTTCACAAGAACGGTAGCATCACTTTTGAATATAAAGATTGTGAATACTATTTAGATGATGCCGACAAACTGGAAAGCAATATTGATGATGATTTTTGCTTCATTCGATTTAATGCAACATGGCACGGTACAAAAGAAAACATGAAGAAAGGGGGTGGCAAACTCACGCTAAAACTCGCGTTGGGGGACAAAGCCCAAATTCACCTTGAAAAATAATAGCAAGCAATAAAATATTACGGAGATAAATTAATGACACATTTTGCACAACTAAAAAATATAGGCGCTATTCAGCTTTTTTGCATGAGTAATATTCACTATAACAACCATGAGGAAGCACTCAAAAACGGTGCTGATTATCTGATAGCCAATGATGTGAGTAATTTTAATTATCATGCCTTGCAAGCAATCACACACGGCATTGTAACTGCTTTGGACGTATTTAACGAACACGACCAACAACCTGATTTTTTTGTAAGCTTTAACAATCAACACATGGCTTTTGATGAACTTGAAACATTGATGGCAAAAAATTCAGAAATAACCTTAAAAGAGATATTAACGCCCTACCCCGAAAGCTTTAAACCCTACCTTTTTGAAGAAAATGAAACTGCCAATATGAAATGTTTTATCGCCTCGGTTGCAACCAATCCAATACACCCTCTTTTTGACGGTGGTTATAACGTGGAATATTTTATGCCTCGTTGGACAGAGTTAAATAAACGCGTAAACCGATCTTATATAGAACATTGCGAAAAGAATACCCTAATCGGGCAAAGCTTAACCGCGAGGGCTAAGTAATGGGACACCCATCACAGGTTGACGATCCATGTGGATATACAGTCTACCCACAAGAATATATAACAAAACTATTTGATGAAAAAAAAGCAAGGAAAAAAGGTTTAATCAAAATTGAGCTTGAATTATCAAGCTATTTGAAAGGTACGCTTTTTTACACGCCCTTACCCTTTGAAAGCTCAACTACCACACAGCACGTCGAACTGTATGCACAGTCAGAGGGCTGGGATAATTTAACCGAAACAGGCTATCGCTCTCATTTTTTTCAATCCGATGAAGATTACACCGAAGCCCGATTGGTTGAAGAATTTACTGCTATGTGTATTAAGCAAGGCTTAAATATTGAAAATCCTGAACCCATTCAAATTGGTTTGCTTTAACGCACGTTAAAATTTATAAAATAGAACAGGAGATTTACATCGTGGCAATTAAATATGAATGGTATAAAAGTCTGAATAGAGGCGAAGATATCCACTATTTTAATAGTGAAAAACTCGATGATGCTTGCCAGCTTGACGATACCGTTGGATTAATACGCTTTAGTGATGATGGCACGGCATACGCCTACTTGAACAAGAAAAAGGGAAATTCGTTTTTCTCCCTCTCAAATGAATTTGATGAAGGTTTCAAAGTACCTCAACGCTTCCATAAGATGATTTGTGAGCTTCAAGGAATCACCTACACTAAACCAGTTAAAAAAACCGTTACAAAGCCAGCCATACCCCAAGAACGCAAAGATTATGTTTTATGCATCGCTAAGCAGTGCATTAAAGAATTAAATAAAACTCAATACGAGCTAGGGGTAAGCTTGACTGTACCAAATATAAAGTTTCATCAAGGTAAACGCTCTACAGGGGGAATAAATGGGCTGAACATAGGCGTTCGCTATTTTAATTATGGCTGGGAATATAAACGCTACCAACAAAATCCAATCATCGGGCAAGTTACCAAGGCATCACAAAATACCTACCTTGCTATGATTGTTGCCCATGAAATAGCACACTATGTTCACCACTCTAAACGTAACACATTGTCACGCCTTTCAAAACTCGATAACAAGCCCCACGGTTATGCTTTCCAAATGATATACCGCTATTTACGAGAAACAATTATCAATCCTATGGTAAAAAAAGATGGGGGTTTTATTGGGCAAGCCCCTGCCCTTGATGAACTCCCGACTAACTGGCTTTTATTTGAAATCAAAAAAAGACAGAACATAATGAAAAAGCTACCCGCCACATCAAACGCATGGGAAGAAATAAGCAAAGAACTTGCTCCCTATTTTTCTGAAATGGCAGACCGCCAGAAGTATGACCGTCTATAAACAAAACAATTAACCTCACAACTCCGTTTTGGGTGTCTTTACGACACCCTTTTTTTTGTCCGACTGTCGGACAGTTTATTTATTTAGTTTGTTATTTGTTTAGTTTGTTTATTTAGTTTGTTTATTATGGTAATATTGAGCTATAAATTAATATGGAGAATAACCCTAAAATGAGAGAAGCAGACCCAAAATACAGCGATACCGTCATTATTGAAACAGGTGAGAAACTTATAGCCCAAGGAAAAAGAGCCAGTGCATTTGCTATACGCAATGCGATGGGTGGCGGTAATATGCAACGCATAAAGGACGTATGGGAAAATAACAAAGACACAACTATCGATGCCCCACTGGTTACAGATAAGCCCGAATTACCGATAGAATTTAAAGAAGAGGTTGAATTATTAAAGGGACAGTTTGACACCAGCATTGATTCACTCGCTAAAGCTCTTTACAACCGTTCTCACGAAGTTGCCGAATCAAGGGTAGCTGAAACCATTAAAATCGCACAGCAAGCTAAAGAAGATTCAGAATCCGCAGTTGCAGAAGCCATGCAGACCGTAATCACCCTTGATAATGAAAAACAAAAAATCGAGGATAAATTAGAGGTGCTTGTATCCACCGAAAAACAACTAACCGCAGAAAACGCAACGCTAAAAACAAAATTTTCCACCAGTGAAATATCACTCACGAAAATCACAGAAGAATTAAACCAAGGGAAAACAACCGCCCTCACCTCTCAAAAAACAATCACAGAATTAGAGCTTAGATATCAGCTTTCAAAGAAAGCCCAAGAAAAGGCAGAACAAAACGCAACAGACTTAGAGCAAGAACGAAATGAGCAGAGTAAAAAAATAATTGCTTTAGAAACTAAGTTAGAACTTTCAATAAGCCAGGTCCAACAAGCCACAAAAAAATACAGTGAGGAAATAAAAATTCTTGAAGATCATAAAACCAATCAAGCAAAAACTCAGACCAAATACGAAAATCAACTAGCGGTTAGCGAATCAAGACTAAAACAAAATAGCGCGGAGATAAGCGAGTTAAAAACATCACTCAAAACAGCACAAAAAGATAATGAAAATTCAATCAAGCTTAAAGCTAAAATTGAATTACTTGAAAGCCAACTGAAGGAAAAAAAGGCTGTAAACAAGCCTCAAAGAAAAAAGGGCGGTTAAATACAATTTAGGTTGTCCGACAGTCGGACACCTAAATATAACTACAAATAATCTTTTATATTGGGTGCTTCGTCCATCGAAAATGGCGGTAGTATCCCATTCATAATCCTATCTTGGTATTCATCATGGTAGCCAAGATAATGCGAATATAAATCAACATTCATTACCGTTACAAACTCTCTATCGTTTGCTATTTTTTCTATTTCAGACCTGTTAGATAGCGCCTTTACAATCGTTTTATTGTCGATCAGAGAATTGCTGAAGATTAAATAATTTATTGTAAGCTCTATAAATTGCTTATAAAAAAGCAATGAGGCTTTACTATCAAAACAATAGAAAAGCTTAAAATCATCCCACCATAAAAATGCGCCTTTCGGTGTATTAATTATCATCTGATATCCTTTTTAACAAAATTTAACAGCAGCACATTCTTTAATTTCTTGATCTAGCCCAAGCACATCCTGTTTAACTATGAACCCCTTGGCTTGCGTATTTTTAGCGTGTATATAATCATGCAATAGGTCGCCTGACTGGGTTTTTACTAAAATAGGGCTTTTGCTTTGTTGGTCATTTTTTATTAATAAATCAAGAATACCCCTGCCAATTAGTTTTCTTATTGAATTGTAATTAAACAAGATCCCACCAGTAACGACGAAACACGTTTTTTTAAAGTGTGATTCAGCCATTGATCCAATAGAGATAATAACTGCACCGCTATCTATTGTGCTTGAAAGAACCTCTGCAAGTGTTGAACCGTTTACACTTATTTTTTCTTGTGTTGCGAATAATTCACCTATCAGTACGTTTGAGTGTTTTTCTAATTTGAGAAGAAAACTTAAAAAGTCTAATGCAATATCTTCATCCTCGATTACCGCTACTTTTTTTCCTTTTTTATTAATTATATAAGTGTCATTTTTTTTATCATATTTGACTTTAAAACTCATTTTATTAATCCTATTTTTATTAAAACTTACACGCTTTGAGGTGTTGGTTTACGTCGAATAATTCCGGGAATAACTTTATTTTTAGCGTAACTACTGACCCCAATAGATTTAGCGTGTTCTATTAATTTATTGGATGCTTTAATGCAATTCCCTTTTTTTTAAAAACTGGCATAGTTAAGTAGAAAACTTACATCGCTATCATTGCCAAAGTGCATTGATTTTTGATGATACTTATTCGCTTCACTAAATGATTTTTTTGAATAAACGACTTTCTTTTTTGTTATTTCTTTAGCAAAGACACTTCGCGCTGAATCGCCCATCCATATATAATATTTAGCCTTAAATTCAACAGGGTAGTTATTTTCAATGCTTTCTCTCCCATTGACAAACACCCCTAAACTTTCCGCGTATTTATTCTTCAACTGAAGAATCATTGCGTACCTAAAATGCAACCAACCATCCTTACAACCCGATTTATATAAAAAACTAAAGGCTTGACCTGCATTACTGAATGCACCTTTTGGTCTATCTGCTCTCTTCACACCTTTATCATAAGCACGTTGCCATTTGTGATAAGACTTAATGCCTGATTTCATCGCTTCATCACCGTGCTCAACCGTGCATTTATCCGCAGATTTCAAGTAATGTTCAATTTCACTTTTCGTTAATTTATCGTAAATATCATCTTTAGTCGCACGGTTAAAAAGCTTTGCAGCTTTACCCAATAGATCGGCACTAGCGGAACTGGTTACAATAGAGATACTAATAACAAACAAAAACAGTCTTAATTTATTCATATTTTTATTCCTTGATTTTCCTAATCGTTCTTCGTTTTTACCCCGTCGGAGACATATTCATTTTGTCCGACAGTCGGACAGCTTATTATTTAAGCAAAAACCACATCGAGCATCCCTGCATTTTTAAGCGTTACATCAACTTTGTATGGTTTGCCTTGCTTGGATTTACGCGATATTCGTATGGTGTTTCCATCAAGTAATTTTAAGGCTTGCGCCTTAGTGATTTTTCGACCTCTAAATTCCTTGAAAATGAATTTATCGCCTTTTTTGAATGTTTTAGGCGTTTCGATAAGCTCATTGCTGGAAATTTCTTTATCCCAATGAACAGCAACAAAGAATTTATTATCCAAATCCAAATAAATACCATGCTTGTCTTCTTTCAAGGGATTTTCAATGGACGATGAAAGAAGCTTAGTAATATCATCTGCCCCTTCTAAAACCACGCCAAGCGTTTTTCGGGCATCTTTAATCACTGAAAAGAGGCATCCTGATTGTTTTCCACCGCTATAGTGGTTATTTTCACATTTATAGGTCTTTTCAGTTTCTATGATGGTGCTATCGCACAATGGACATTGAACACCTTCTAGGCGCTCTCTTTTGTTTATACAAGGTAAAACCTCAACGCCTACATTGTCGATGATGTGTGAAACCATATCGTCCATGACGCTGTTATCAACCGATAGGATGAATTCTTTATAATCTTTATTGCCTTGCCTAATCTCTTCAAGGGCATTTTCCCATTGAGCCGTGTAAATAATACTTTTCAAAATGGGGGGATAGACTTTGAATAATTCCCAGCCTGTCTCTGTTAAAGTCATTTGAAGTTTTTTATTCAAGCTGATAGCTGGAATCTTTTCAAGATCCTTTAAAATATCGCCACGGCTTCTATCAGTACCAATACCCCCAGCATTGTTAAGAAGCTTTTTTAACTTCTTATATTTAATAATTTGGCTCGGTTCTACTGCCTCTTGAATAAGCTTATCGATAACCCTGCTTACATTACCCAAAGTATTGAGTAATGTAGTAGTGGTATAAAGCGGTGGAACTTTGGTTAAACTCTCTTTGATATCGAGTCCATCAAATTGTAAAGGCGATCCTACGACTAAAGGTTCAACAGGATTGAACGTAGTGTCTTTAATCTCTTTTTCCATGAAAGAACGCCAGCCCTGTATAAGGGCTTTTTGACCTGTTATATCGAAAAGATGCCCCCCAGGTGATGATACAACTAACTTTTGTTTTTCAATCTTGTCAGCTTCAAGAAAAGCAACCAAGATACGCTTTGATATTAATTCATAACCCTCTTTTATATTGGGAAGTGACTTGTTATTTTCCCACCGCTCAATGTCTGAAGACTTTGGAATTTTTGAGGTCACGTGCAAGGGCGCGTGATTTTGTTTTGCAGCCTTTTTATTATTAAATAAATAAGTATCTTTTGTGAACGTAGCATCCATCTTAAAGTATTGCTTAGCCGTAACAAGCGCCTCTTGGACACTCACAATATCATCAAGCGAGAAAAAATTACCATTCGTTCCTTGGTAGGTCGTAAACCCTTCAGAACGAAGGTATTGTAATATCTCATTACATTGCTCATATTGTATTTTGTATTTTTCCATCATTAGACTGGCAAAATCTGAACCTGATAGCGGTAATGGGCGAGTTGCAGTAGTGCTGGACGTTGTATCAAATTGATTAACAACCACTTCATAGTTATCGTTTGCAATTTCTTTTTCTACACTCTTGATATCCTCTTCAATAAAGAAATTTCTATCCTTTCTTTTGCTAGTATCAGCACCGTCAGAATCCTCGGTATAAAAATAGTGTGAGAAAACAAGATCATCTTTACGCGCAGTTAAAGACCAATAAGCAGAAGATGAAAAGTTTTTTATCTCATTTTCTCTATTTCCTAGGAGAGCGAGAATAACTGCTTTGACTCGGCCTACATAAAACTTTTTATTGTAATGATCTACAGCTGCCTTTGACAATTTCATCCCTAAAATCCAGTCCGACACGCTACGAGCTATTTGTGAATGGTAAAGAGCTTCATATTTTGGATCATCATACGGTTTAAGATTCTTCATTGCTTTATCAACAGCAATTTTAGATTTGAATGAACCCGTATTCCAAAACCTAAAAATAGGTTTATTAAAATCAGGAACGGTGAGAAAAATCACATCACGTCCAATTTTCTCACCCTCTGCATCAGCGTCACAGGCATGGATCACGGTATCAATATCATCACGTAGTAAACATTTACGGACTATTTCTATTTGTTGTTTAGCGAAAGGTGTGTCTTCAGGTAAACTTTTTAGAGAACTAACAAATTCACTTAAACGATAATCTTCAGGGCTAGGCAGTTGATTATAAAGAACGTATGAAGGATCAATTTCAGTGGGATGGATTTGGCGGTATAAGTGACCCGATGCCCAAGTAATTACATAATTTTCGCTTTCTAAGTATTTTTGCTTTTTCCCTAATTCTTTTAAATTAGATAATCCCCCATTGAACTCTTTCTCACCGAGTACCGAGGCAATCTCTGCACCAGCATCTTTCTTCTCTGCAATAATTAATGTTTTTGCCATAATAATTTTATATCTTTATTTCAGAATGTAATTTTAAAAAATGGATTTCTTTAATCTTTAAAGCGACTTCACAATCACAGATAGCCCCGTTGCTAATAAAGAAATTAATAACAGCTTTGCGAGTATCACCGTTAAAATTTAAAACTCTACGCATGAATTCATGGCTAAGCTTATAGGTGTGATCGCAATGTCTATGCCCTTCACTCATTTCGCTGCCAACATAATTATAGAGTGATTGATAACTAGCCCAACTAAGTGGAAAAATATCTGGATTTTTATAATCTATATCTGTCATTTTTCCTCACTTCTTAAAACATAAAATAAAAGTGTCCGACAGTCGGACAAAAAAAAGGGACTATTTGTATATTCAAATAGTCCCTAGTTAATATATTAGAAAACAAGGCTAAAATCACCTTTTATTAGCATTATTTTACACTTACATTTTATAAATCATATCTTCCCTAATATTTATACGAGTAATTAAAAAGAAAAACTAACTAAGCACACAAAAATAGTCATTAGTTTATTTACGTTTAATTTCGACAGATCGGGGAGCTGTGATTCTAAATTCAACACGCCCTGTTTTGGTTGAGTAACCCATAAGATCGATAGTAACTGAATTCGGTAAATTAATTTTCTGGCCAATACTAATAAATGGGTACTGTGTTTTTTTATTAATAGTAGCTACTTTAATTTCAAAACGACCATCTTCAATACTATATTTAACAATTTTAACTTTGGTATCACTACCAATCTTAAAATATTCGCCCACCTGTTTAGTAAATTCTAACGATGATAATCTATCTGTACTAGACACTATAATCCCTTTTTTACCTTTGGTAAGTAATCTGCTTTTTGTTTACCAGATAAAACATTCGGTGGAATAATTCCCATATGTTCTGCTGCTTTCTCATACGAATCAGAACCTTTTTCAATATCCATTAGCGTGATTTTAAAATCATAATATGAGATAGCTTCGTTAATAGCATGAAGAATTGATTTACTCATTTCTTCAATCAACGATTGCATAGGTCTATCTTTAATAAGTCCAATAGAATTTTGTTTTAACAAAATTAAACAATAATCATCATAGCGTTTAATCAATCGGGCCAAAGCCCAGGAATAAGGAGGTTTTAAATTAAGAGGATATTTATCCTCTTCAGTCCCATTAAATAAACGATAATCAATTTCTAACCCATCATCAAAACGCTCTTTAGCTTCTTTTTCTCGCTTATCCATCAACTTTTCAGTGACATTCAATTTATCTGAAATACGCTTTAAAAACCACAGTGCGTATGGATTATCTAATTCGGCAGCATTCCAAATTAAACGAACTTTACGAGTGAATTTATCAAATCCGTATATCGGGTAAACATTATTTTTAACATCGCCCTTACGTCCACTGATAAGTCTTTTTGAATAACCTGTAAACAAAATCAAAAAGTCCGTATCGTATCTTTTCTTTGGTGTAGTTTTATTTTTGGCCATAATAATTCCTTTGTCCGACAGTCGGACACTTAATCTTTCCAAATATTACCGTCTAAAGTTTTAAATAACTGAACATACTCGTATTGAATTTTATGTAAGGAAAGTAGACGTTCATTATCCGTTTCTTTCATGAATATACTCAAACATAACTCTATACTTGTCGCTGATAACGCACCATCTGTATAAGCTATCCAAAATAAAGGACAAACCGTGTCTAAACTATCTTTCATTGTAATGTTAAACGTAGGATATTCTTTATTAAGTATTTCAGTCGGAGCTTTTTCTATATCTGCCATCTGACATAGCATCCACCAGATACTTGCCTCAAAATCACTAATGTTTTTAGATGGTATTGCCAATCTAAAACCTAATCCGCTATTGCTAAGATTTATACATTTAGCAATTTTAGTGTCTTTAACTAGAACTAACACACACTCATAAATAGTTTTTCTAATTAAATTAGGATCTTGAACAAGTATATTTTTTTCTGGTTTTTTATTAACTGGTTTATTCGATTCCATAGAATCATCGCTATCAGTTAAGCTCTCATTCAGTGAATGATTGTTATCCTCTGGTGTGGTGTTAATTTCCTCTACACTAACATCATCGCTGATAGGCTTTTTAGTAACCTTATTCTCGAATGAATCGGCTAATTCTTCAACATCAGAATTTTCAACTTTAGCAAATTTTTTAATAATTGCACTTTTGAAAGAATCAATATCGAAATGGGTGGTTTTATCAAAACTAGCCAATGTCTCAAAATAAATCTCATACCAATCTGATTTTTCATTGTTGATCGATGAATTAACGTACTTTTCTAATGAAATATTATAATATTTACGAATATCAGCAACTAAACGACTACCCATACCAGGTTTATCATTAATCGATAATTTATGATTTCGTAAGAGAGTAGGTATCCTTGGCTCTAGGTGCTCAATGGCATAAAACATTTCAGTTAGTGATGATTTTCCCACGCCACTATAATTAGCATCTTTTAATTTTTGTGAAGCATCGCGTAACGAAAGCGATGCACCGAGTTTTTCTTCAATAGCATTTTTAGCTCTAAATATCGCAAATGCATTATCAATAAAACAAAGTGGATCTCTTAATTCATTTTCGGACCAATGATTGTAAAGCAAGACCTCTTCAGACACATAAACCGAAAAAACAACCTTTACTTGATTATATTTTTCATCTTTTGTGTCTTCATAAAGTTCTTTTAATATCGTGTAACGAGTACCACCACCAACGCTAAGCGTATAAAGCGATTCATTCGGAATTAAAGTGACTGATAGCGTGTCTCTAAAACCTGTTTGCACAATACTGCTTTTAAGTTCATCGTATTTAGCATTTTTAGCGACGCGAGAATTGTGCTCAAATATTTTAATAAGAGCCAATGGCAAGGTGAAAGATTCACCATCGCTGTAAACCATCGGAACTCTATCGTTTTTAATATCAGATTTTGGTTTAATAGCATCTGTATTTAAAGAATTTTCAGACGTGTTTTCTTCATCTAAACCTGGGAGCTTTTTCATGACGCTTTCCCTTCCATAAACGTATCAATTTCACAGATTAAATCAGGAAATAACTCTTTAGAAAGCAATGCCAGTTGGCTTTTTGCTCTCTTATCGTTTAAATGCACCGGTGTTTGCTTACTACTAGCATCTGCATAGCAAGCTAGAGTAGGAATTTCACTATTGATACACGTTATATCCAAATTAAACTTTTCGTAGGTTAAAGCTCTTATTTTTTCAATATTATCGCGTGAACCATTCGTATTAGTTTTCTTATTGATGAATAATTTAATAGGCGGCATATCAAGTTGGCGAAAAATTGAAGCTTCAGCAATCATATTGATAGTGCTTCTTTTTAATTCACTCGCAGATAA
Source organism: Lepetodrilus galriftensis (assembly GCA_032361785.1). Taxonomy (NCBI): domain Eukaryota; kingdom Metazoa; phylum Mollusca; class Gastropoda; order Lepetellida; family Lepetodrilidae; genus Lepetodrilus; species Lepetodrilus galriftensis. Next base: position 12,355 of record JAUTBZ010130237.1, read on the forward strand.
TTGTGAGGGTTCAACAGGTGTGATAATAATATCACCCGCGATTGATACCGCCTCGGTTAGTTTATTATAATTACCTGGGCTATCAACAATAATATAATCATATTCACTTCTAAGTTCATTTAACTTATTTTTAAGTTTTAAAACATTAGAATTTTGTTGCTGAAGCCACAAAACTATTGAGCTATTAGTAGAATTTGATTTTATAACATGAAGATTTTCCCAGACTGTGTAAGAAATACAATCAATAGGGAGTGCTCGACTTTTTAACAGTTCATTTAAACCATTATCGTTAGGTGATTTTTTACTAAGACTATAAAAATTTGAAATTGAAGGTTGATTATCTGCATCTACCATTAAAACTTTCTTACCCATACCTGCAAGAAAACCTGATATACCACCTACTAATGTAGATTTGCCTGAACCACCTTTGATTGAAACCATTGATACTATGACGGCATTTTTTGTACTTTTTTCCATGATATTACTCCATTAAATGTTACATTAAACCTTGATTATTATACTCTTTTTCATATTTAAAAGCTATCGAGTGACTTATTTACGTTAGATTCAACAGACTTTACAACTTTCGTACTAATTAAGGGTTGTTTATCGATACCTAGTACAGATGACTTAATAATAAATCCTTTCTCAATTTTCCCATAAGCTTTAAAAATATGAATATATTTATTTGTATCGCTTTTAACAAAGCCATTTACGGTATCACCCATGATAATAACTTCAAGCTCCTTAATATCATTACTATTAAGATTACTTTCTTTTTCATAGCGTTTAAAAATAACAGGTGTCATGGTGAAGATACCACCATCGACAGAGTGGATCACAGATTCACGCATATTTAAAATCAAATTTCCTTGATTATATGAATTTTCCATCCACGCAAAAAATGACTTTATTTTTTTACTATCATCAATATTTGTTGCTTCGATATCCGAATTGAAAGTTAGGGGTTGTTGCTCGTTTTTAGCAATAGAATTGCCTTGTGTTACCGATTTAACCATTACATCTTTTTGTATAGATTCTTGAATTACCTCACCAGAACTACTATCAACTACAACTACTTTTGTCTGCTGTCCGACAGTCGGACAGTAATATGATTCAAATGCAAAATCTTTAATCCAATCTACATACTGTAAATTACCAGTAGCACAAGCACACCATTCTTTAAAGAGTGCATCATCTTTCATAAGCCATTTTAAACCTTCTTTAGGTAAAAATCGTGTATGAATAAACGTCGCAAAAACTTCAGTAAGTTGGATTTTAATAGGTATAGATATTTTACGGAATCTTATGAATTTATAGTCACCTAATCCTTTTTCTGAAAAACATGACCACGTTATAAAATCTTTTCTATCATTAGTAACTTCAATTTCACAATCAAAAATATGATTTTTAATGATAATAATAACGGCACTTGTGAAAATAGCATAAGACCAAACACTGCGTTGCTCGTCTTGTATATCGGTGCGAACCCCAGGAGGTAGAATAAAACCTCTACGCTTTTTTACTGCATTAAGCCCCCCTAATAAACAAAGTTTAATTAGTCCTTCAGGTTTATCATAATTTGGTGTGTTTGGGCAGGGGAGTGTTTGAATGTAGTCAGTAAACGCTATGATAAAAGGAAGATAAGTATTATCAAAATTATCTCTTGATACTTGTAGTGTTGTATAAATGAGTTCAATTTCATTTTTGTATAGATCAATAATCTCAAAGCCAGGCTTTGTTTCTATTGAACCATCGTTTAAATTATTGTTGTCAGTATTATCTTTCTTTTTAAACAAGCTAAACATTAAAATTCTCTTTGTCCGACAGTCGGACAGTTTGTGTTTTTATCTAAATCGTTCTTCGCCCCACCTAGCGGAGTTGAATTTTTTGCCAGTTTTATCGGCAAAAAAGAAGAGGCGGTAATGAGCCTCTTTTTACAGTGATTCAGAAATAACAATATTTTGTAATCAATAATCAACTACCTAAATAAATAGAAGTAACTTGTTCACGCGAATGGCCAAGTTCCTCACTGATAATTAATCTAACATTTCTATCTTTTTCTCTTTCAGAATAATTCATTTCTCGTTGTCTTTTACCACCTCTAATAGGTGGTTCATTACCACTTAATTGTTTGTATCGATCTTGGGCATAATTGTGACGAAGACCGTGACCTTTATTAAAACCAATTACAGATTTAGTTACTACATTTCTATAAAGATTCATCTGCTGCACATATAGTTTATGTTCTGGTATTAATGAATTCTTACCAGCAAATTGTTTAATTTCACTGATTAACCTTTTTTGAGCTTCATTCGTTATCGGTATTTCTCTTGCACGCTTACCTTTGCACCAACTATCTTTAAGCCGAATAGTTTTTCCTGTGTAAGCATAAGAAGCATTGAATTTTATTGCTTCCTCACGCCGCAAACCAAATTCAGATTGTAACCGTAAACTAAATTTTAAGTGTTCGTCATATACTTTTTCTAAATGCTTAGGTTCTAATTTCACAGCTTTATTGTCAGAACTTATATAAGTTCTTTTATCAATACCTAGCTGATCGTTAGAAGGAATTTTGTGTAAAGCATTAACTTTACTTGCCCACCATCTTACTTGGGCCATTCTATTTTTTATTGTCCCTGGATTTAATCCATCGACAATCCATTTATCAGTTAGTCGCCTAACGTGCTTTTCTTTAATCGCATGAATAGTCATTTGATTAAAACCAACTTCTTTAAGTTGTTGTGCTACAAGTTTTAAAATTCTATATCTACTTGCTTGTGTTGCCATACCTCCATCTTTGTTATGTCTTTGAAGATAGTTTAACTGGTAAGTTAAACTGGTTTTTTGTTTCCAGTTTTTTTCGATTAATTTTGAAGATTTTAAAGCCATGCCAGATTACTCATAAGTTTCTATTCAATCATTTTGAGGTTTTTGCTTAGTGTTCATCACCAAGAATAACCTTTACGATTATTAGAGATTTACTCAATATTAGAGTAAATACCATCTTACGATAGTGCGAGAATTTATGATTTACCTTATTAAAGATTTGTAATTTATCTGCGATCCTGTTGGACAGAGTACAAAGTTACTTTATGAATAATGCCGATATTTCCTCCTGTTGGAATGAATTAAATTAAAAGATCCTCTTCAGTTTATCTTTCAATTACTTGGATAGATCCCATCGTTATCGATGGCTCAATGTACTTTTTTATATCTTTCGATAATGCATATTTAGAGGTAAAACCCCTGTAGCACAAACGATGTTTACACATCGATAGCTCCCTTCCTTGTGCTTTAGAGCTTCATTGGAAGATACAGTTTTACAACCGTACTTCATCAATTCTGTAGTGTGTTTGTATCTTTTGGGTATGGGGCGTATTCGGCTTAACAGCACTCATAACCCACCCATAACCCAAAATATACTGCTTTTTTTTGTACGTAGCAACGAAAAATAGCGCGTTACCGCGATTTTTCTGCATACGTCACTATCTATTTTGTTTCATTTTTTTACAAAAATAGAAAACATTACCTTATAGTGACGTATGCAAAGGCATGGAAAGGGATTTCCACGAAGATATAAAACCAAAGGTTTAACAGGACTGCACAGCAGCTAAATACTTTACTTCACCAAAGGTTAAGATAAAGATGTTTTAAGATGGAAAGAATGATTTTGCAACACGTTCTTCGTTCTTTACCTTGAGGTGAATTTTACGCTTGTTATTAAATATAACTTTCAGTTTTATTAGCTTCACAATAATATATTTTATTATCAGTATTATCGGTTAGCGTAAAAGAGGGGTGCAACCACCCCTCAAAATAAAGAGTTATGAGCACAGCGAATTCATTATTCTTTTCGGTAAGGTAGGGATATTCAATTTATTTAGTTCTCGGTTGTTTGCTGGCTCGCATTCCTTAAATGGATTTGTCTAAATAAGAATTTCGCGTAGCGCATCATTATTTAGGATGCTCGGAGAGCATGGCGCAACGAAGCGTAGCGTAGTGGAGGGTTAGGTGAGCGCATAGCGCGTTTTTGAGGGAGAAAGGGATAAAGGGTAGGGAAAAAGGGAAGAGCGCGGAAATGCTAATATACTGCGCCCTAGCGGAGACACCCGCGAGCGATAGTGATAACTACCGCGAACCATAGTGATAACTACTCTTTAAACGCGAGTAGTAGTGATAACCACCGCGAGTGATAGTGATAACCTTTGAAACAAGCGCGAGCGATAGTGATAACTACCGCGAGCTATAGTGATAACCGTTTTCTCTCATTCCCCTTAACTTATCGAATTATCATCATACTGTAATGATATTTTAGAGAATAATGATAAGAGTTATCCACAGCGCGAGCGATAGTGACAACTACCGCGAGCTATAACGACAACATACGCGAGGCAGAGTGACAACCTACTATATTGATCCACTCAGATATTTATTATTTATAATTACCGCGAGCGATAGTGATAACAATATAGATATATCATCATTTAGTATAATTACCCGCGAGCGATAGTGATAATAACAACCAATCCTTTAATTTATGATGAACTAAGCAAAATAATTCTGTAAGGGTTTAATTTAATTAGTTCTGCGAGCGATAGTGACAACTTTTTTCAGTCATATACCATTACCGCGAGCGATAGTGATAACTTAATAACTCAAATGAATATTACCGCGAGTAGTAGTGATAACTAAAAATTGCTAAATATATTTACCGCGAGTGATAGTGATAAAGAACACAATTTAAGCCTATTGCCGCGAGCAATAGTGACAACTAAAACTTAATGAATAATCATACCCGCGAGCAATAGTGACAACCAAATAAGCTAAAAAAATATTACCGCGAGTGATCGTGATAACGTCTTATCTAGTCAAAGCTATGTTTTTATCACGTTTGTTTGCAGCTTTAACAAAATCAATAAATGATTTTGACGGTGTGATATGAAAGACAATATCAACAATTTTATTACCTTTTTTAATGACTTCTTCTTCAACCATTGTTGCAATATCACTATCGTTTTCAGGAATTATCGCACTGAAATTATCAATATCTTTTAAAGTTCTTATCTCATTTAATGATTTTCTTATTGCAGCAAAGTTATCACGGTTTCTTGCACAATTAAGTCTGCACATACCAATTACTTCAGAACCTTGTAACTTATAAGCTGGTGCATCAAAACCTGCATTTTTAAAGTTTCTGACCAATAATTTAATTATTTGTTTTGAAATTTGCATCTTAGTAAGCATTAAAGTTCTATTATTGATTTGTCGAAAATTTAAGTTATCTAAGTCAGAGGTGATTAAACTATTAAAAGAAACAGCCCATTCACTGATACCATTTTTCAGGTATTCATCACGATTAGTTTTCAACACTTCTAAAAGAATGCTACCTTCATAAGATTTTTGTTTACCTTTAGTTATTTGAATACTACATTTTTGCATAATCTCTAAAGATTGTTTTAAGTCAGTTAAATCCATACTGTGGCCACTGGCTTTTAAAACTTTCTTTAATTCATTAAGTGTAAATTTAACCCAGGTTTCTTTTTTTGGAATATGAACGCCAGAATCACGTTGCATCATTATCTTTCGCAAACCCAACTCAACAATTTCTTCTCTCTCTGAAGGATAAAAAAACTCTTCACCTGATTTTGTTTGTATGTAAGCTGGTGTTATGTTGATATTAAATTCGCTTCCATCAAGCATATAACTATGCGTGATAATAGGTAATTTGCTGTTAGTCTTTTTTAACGTGTTTTCTTCATGTTTGCTAACAGAATATATAGGGTGAAAGTCCCAATCATTAAATATATTCGATCCTTCATCTTTTTCAGTGCCGTATATATCACGAAACATAGTTAGCTGATTAGAATTGTCTGGATTAGTTAGATCACTGCTCATTAGAACACTCCATTTTTATTATTTTCTTCATTAGAATGTTCATATTCGTTTTTCTTAGTTCTTCTGATAATTCAAAATCACTTTGCTTTTTTAGCCAATCTTCTGCATTACCACCAAGAACAAGTGCTAAACGAATCGCAAGCTTTGGTGAAATGCCACAACGCTCATTTAAAAAAATGCTCGTTGAAGATTTACTAACATCTAACATTTTTGCAAACTGATTGTTGCCTATCCCATTAGGAACTAAATAATTTGATTTAATTTCTATGGAAGGATGCCCTGTTACTCTCATGATTATATCCCCTTTTGAAAAATTGTATCATGTTTATGAACACTAAACACTTAGTTTTACAATAGTAATATAATTTGTTATTATAGGCTTACTATTTGCTTGGTAAGCAATAGCCGAAGGACGAGTTTATAAAACTCTGATGAATAGGTTTAAAGGCTGAATGTCTTTTTACAATTCGGGAAAAAGAGAATTTAGCAGCGCGCTAATTCTCTTTTTTTTTGTCTTGATTTTACACATAAAAAAACCTATCAAAGATAGGTTTTTTTATTAACTAATTGGATCGAAAGAATCAAAATATAATTTAAACGATTTATCCAACATTGTATGAAAATCAGAAATTGATATGTTGCTTGTTAAAACAAACATATCTAATTTATCGATTTCAGATTGAACCTTATTCTTCCTTTCAATACAATCTTGTAAATCTGTATCTTCTTTCTTTAAAGTTTTATTCTTCATAATATAAATTCCTATAAGGAAATAACACTGAAGAACAATCCCTGAAGGAATTGCCCTATCAGGGATTATTAATGAATTCGATGTAAAATGAATCCCTTTTTACCGTTAGTAATGATAAGTTGGTTTGAAATGTTCTTCCATCCCTCACTAACTCTATCCCAGTTTTTGGACCTATTTAGATAGCCAACAAAACCAATAAAAGAACTGATTTTAATTGCTTGTTTAGCAGTTAGTCCTTGCCTGTGTTTAAAAGTAACCGTTTTAAGAGCTACAGCAATATTTTCTTGGTAATTATTTATCATAATTGTTCCTCGAATAAAAAAAGGAACAATCCCTGAAGGAATGTTCCCTTCAGGGTTGGTAATATAATGTAAAACTGAAACTGGCTATAAAGAACCAATAATCAATTATGGATGGTCAGATTCGTCTAATAAATCATCTAAATCTAAAAACTCTTTCTGATTTTTAGCTTCATCTTTAGTTTTGTAATAACCTGAGACTCTGGAATGAGGAATGTGTGAATTTAATTCCTTATCAAAGTAAGTTGTGCCAACATAAAAGCCAGCCTGTGATTGTAAAACTTGTAAACTACTGATAGCAGTCTTATCTGTGTTGTAGGTTGTCATTGTGTAGCTCCTAAAATGAAACTACATACCAACAGGTAATAGTTCCCGTTGGGTTAATCTGTGCCAGGTCTAAACCTTTTTCTCGTTTATGCACATTGTAAGAAAACAAACTGTTTTGAATGAACAGTAAAACATTTTAGCCATATTTTTATAGCATATTGGTGTATTTAAAGCAAAAAAAAGAAAGCCGGAGCTTTCTTTTATTTTTTACAATTTACCGCTATTAGCATACGAATAATATTCGTCATTATTTTTAGCGATAATAAAATGATCTAATAAATTACATTCAACATTTTCTAAAATACGTTTAAGTTTTTTTGTAATTAAATCATCTGCGCTTGAAGGTGATGGATTACCTGCTGGGTGGTTGTGAAAGACAAAAATGCTTGAAGCGTTAACCTCAAGTACACGGCGTACCAGACTCCTTGGGTAGATTGATGCTTGGTCCACCGTTCCGACCGTTAAAACCGAATGTTCAATAATACGATGCTTATTATTTAGATAAATAACGTACAGCATTTCATCTTTTGACTGGCCAATAATATTTCTGACACATTCAACGGCTAACTTAGGACTGTTTATCTGTACTCCGCTATATATTATTTTGTCTAATTCTGACTTTGCAATGTATCTTGCTAGTTCAAAAATCGTTTCACTTGTAACAGGTAATTCAGAACTGATGTTGTACGCTTGACCAACTTCTTTAATCTGAAATATCTGTTTTACTGGTATGTAATCTTTCATTGGATTGACCTTTAAATAGACGGAACAATCCCCCAAAAGGTTGATTGTCCCTTTTGGGTTGAAGTAGTTGGATTTAAAATAAATCCAACTTAATAGTTAATGCCAACCGAGTTTTACTTCGGTTGTATTAGATTAACTTAAAACACTCTTTTCATTGTTTAAGCTATTCTGTACTTCTGGAAGCCAGTCAGTAAGACTTTTATCCAGTAGAACTGTTGATACAACTGTAAAATCGGTAACATCACCGAGTAAAAAACGAAGCTTTGTACTCATCATTTTTGCAATACTGAATTTTTCAAATAATGAAAAAGTATCCAAACTACCAAAGGTAAATTTTTTACTTGTTCCATATTTTGAATTATTAAGTATCTTTTTACATTTGTAACCATGCTGTATTAGCAATTCTAAGGTTTTAATGCCTTCCAGTGAACAAACACCGGTGAGTGGTAATAATACAATTTGACGATTAGCTATCTCTAAAAATAACTTGTTAGTCGCTTTGTTAAGTTGCTGATGAAAAACCAATTTTGATGTTGGTGATGTAATGTTAAGTGCCTGCTCCGTAATATGACGATAATATTCTCGTCGTAATATAGTTTCAGTGCGGGCCGATATATCCTCTTCAGCGCTGAATTATTTAATGACAGTGTAGAAGCGTTATTTAATAAACATAAAGATTTGAGTGTTAAAGAACATTTACAACAAGGGCTGGATGCCCTGCAAGCATACGCTGAATTGCATTTATGCAATAAAGGCGATACGTGCGAAACAAGCCAATTAATGTGCTTCAAAAATAAAGCACACAATTTACACGCCATTATAAATGGCATTCAAAAGAGCGATTTAGCCTAACGGTTTTTCGCTTTACTCTTCGACTAAACTTACCAAAATTAGGATTTAAAAATGACTAAACCAACTAAACCAACAGAAACAAAAATTGATAATACAGAAATTGTTCTTATCCCTTTAAATAAATTGAACTGCTCTAAAAACAATGTGCGAACCATTGATGCAAACGACAAAGAAGATACGGCTCTCGTTCAATCAATAAGAGAATCAGGATTACTTCAAAATCTTGTTGTTAAACAAGATCGTGAAATGTTTGGCGTTAGCGCAGGAGGTAGACGTTATAACGCTTTGTGTTTCTTAGCTGAAAACAAAGAGATTCCAAAAGACTATCCAGTGCCGTGCAAAGTAAAAAATGAAGATGAAACCTTAACCAGTTTAGCGGAAAATAATTTCCGCAAAAAAAATCATCCAGCAGATAACTTTATGGCTATAAAAAAGTTAAAAGATGAAGGTAAAAGCATCGATGCAATATCGCTAAGCTTATCGCTACCTGCTATAGAAATTAGAAAATTATTAGCCCTTGCTGATGTTCATCCTAAAATTGTGGAAGCCTTTAAAAAGGATAAAATAAATTACGATATAGTTGTTGCTTACACCACAACACAAGACCAAAAGAAACAGTACGCTTTTTTCAAGTCAGGTGGTGCAACAGTACCTTGGCAAATTAGAGATCATTTCAAAGAATCTATGGTTGATTCAGACGATGCTATCGCTTTGTATGTTGGTGAAAAAGCTTATATTAAGGCAGGGGGCAAAGTGTCGAATGATTTACTGCATGAGAAAACTTATTTTCTTGATACAGATTTAATTTCTCGATTGGCAGAAGAGAAGCTACAAAAGAATGTTACACGACTTGAAAAAGAAGGCTGGTCGTGGGTAGAGGTAACAAAAAATACGGTATACACACATAACTATGAATCTTATCTATCAAAAGATTATGTGGGTATCCCTAAAAAATTACTTCAGTCACTAGATGATGCCGAAGAAGCTTTATCCAGTAATAATGAAGCATGGGATGATGCGATCAATGAGGCAGGAGCGGAAAATGATTGGGAAATATCCGAAAATGAAGAACGAGCCTTTAAAGAAAAAGAAAAGAAACTTGAATTAAAGGTCAAAGGCATTCAACAAAAAGCCGATAAATACAAAGCCTATTCAGATGCTCAAAAAGACGTATCAGGTACAATAATCTGCTTGGATAATTCAGGTAAGTTAAAAACTTTACGAGCCGTTCAAACCAGAGAAGATATAAAAAAGGAAATTGATATACAAACAAAAACTAATGCAGATAATCCAGATCAAGCCATCATCGAGGACACTGGCGCTATTACTAATGCTTTAAAAGAAACACTAGATGCTTACGACTTACAAATGTTTCAACTTGATATGGTGAAAAATCCAAAAATTGCTTTTAAAGGATTTGCTTTTGAACATTGCTACCGTTTGCTATCAAATAACACAAGAAGTTCATGGTCAGCTTGCTTTGCTGGTTTTATTAAGGAAAATATTAACCGCGATGAAGCGATGGTACAGAGCCAATCTTATAAAGAGCTTGATAAAATACGTTGTGGCATCAATACAAGCTGGATTAGAGAAACAATATCAGAAAGCTTTGAAGCGTTTTGTAAACTAAGTGATGCAAAAATAATGGAATTAACAGGCTTATGTAGTGGAATAGCTGGTGTGGCCAATGCATCATATTATGGTAATACCGACCATACAATTTACCGTTCATTACAAGCACAAACAGGCATTCTTAAATCTGAACATTGGCGACCAACAGCACAAAATTATTTTAAGCGCTTATCACTTCCACTACTTCATAAACTTGCAATAGATTTGCTTGGTGATGATTGGTTAAAACCACACCTGAAACTATCAAAGAAGGATTTTGTGGCTATCGTGGATGATGCTTTTAACGGTGACACCATCAAAGATGAAACTATTAAAAACAAACTAGATGCTTACATGCCAGAGGTGATGAAGTGACAGTTCATCGCGCATCGATACTCCCTTTGCTTTTAAGCAAGGGAAGTACGGCTAAGCTCTCAATACTAAGTTATGGCGCTGGTGTGGATTCTCACACCATTTTGCTTAACCTTATTCACAATAAAGATTTTAGAAAGGTATATGCACCAAAAGAATTGATTGTTGTTTTTAGTGACACTGGATGCGAGCATCCGTTCACCTATAATTTCATCAAAGAAGTTACCATTCCATTGTGTAAAAAGCATGGTATCGAGTTCTACGCGGTTACCTCTGATATGGGCTACCATTCGGAAGCGTGGCAGAGCTTAACGGCACAGTGGATGCGTGGGAAACCTACAATCGGAAGTGTGGCATTTAACTCGGCATCTTGCTCTCATAATTTGAAACTAGAACCACAATATCGTTTTATTGAAGAGTTAATAAGTAAACGCTACAAACTCCCTTTTGGTCGGAAAAAAGGTTTTAAAGAATTTGCTAAAATGTACGGAAAAATTTCATGGATGATAGGAATTGCAAAAGGTGAGGAATCGCGTGTGCTTGACCCAAAGCTTGATAATAAAAAGTGGCGGAGAGAGTCGGTTAATATTGTATACCCACTTATACAAATAGGATTTGATCGGGTTAGCTGCCAAAACTATATTAACCGTGGTGGGAATGTATTACCCATGCCTTCAAGTTGTTTATATTGTCACTGGGCTTCAAATGATTTAGAGCTTTTATGGTTAGAGCTAACCTATCCTGATCGTTTTGATGAATGGTGCGATTTGGAGCAAAGAAAGCTTAATGCCAATATCGAACACCCTAGAAATGTTGGTGTTTGTGGGCGGTATCATAAATTTGGTACCAAAAAAGGAAAGGCGGTAACATTGAGAGAGGCATTAGCAGAAGCAAAACTGAAATACCCTGATGCTGATATAGATTTTTTGCAGAAACGTAAGTGGTCTAGGGGGCATTGCGTTAAAACAAAATATTAATTCAATAAATATACTTGACGAAGAACGAGCATTTAGAATTTGTGAAAATATTATTCATTGGAGCTACCACCAGGATAGTCAATTTAATATCCAAAAAACACTTGATGGAATTAAAATTATTTTTGGTAGCAAAATGCATCTTTTAGTTAGCGAAAATATACACCATATTATCAGCAATGCTAAAGCGCAGTGATGATATATATATTTACTTATGACTTTTTAAGAACGTCAATAAAATCTAAGAACATGGGTATGTATTTATATTTAATGTCATCATCACTTTTTGTTAATAGTTCTAGTGATTGTTTTTTTGCGTTACATATTGCTTCGTACAATACATAGTCAATGACATTATCGTCGTACGGATAATCTATTCTATTTACACCACTTAAACAGGCACTAAAGTGGATAATGAATTTATCAAAATTCTGCCTAGTTGGTTCTTTCTTTAACTTGCCTAACAGTGTTAGTGACCTATCTTTGCTCTTTGCTAAAGGAATGATAAGAAAAGCTTTATCATCTTCGGCAATTCTAGGCTTTCCGTTCATAAATTTACTGTATACATTCTCTTTATTCATATTTGACACTTTCCTTTAAAATCACTTTCTATTTTCTTGTAGTTGAATTTAATATCGGTGAACTATAGACATTACAAGCACGGTATAAATCCTATACAAGCAAAATGAAATAATGGTGCAGAACCAGCACAATTTTTCCATTTTGGGATTTACACCACGCTCGTTAAGTCTAATGAATAGTCACCATTCAACATAAACAAGAGGAAATAAAATGGATGATTTAAAACTAAACAATGGTCAAACTGCAACCTTTTCATATATCGACGATTGGCACAGACCAGTATACTTACTAGAAGATGGTAGAAAGGTTTGTTGCACTAATTTAAACGGTACGCATTTACACACAATGAGCCCTGATATTGGAGAGCCAGAATTTCCATTAAAAAATGATTTTCAGCCCATAATAGAATAATCAATCAAAATAAAAAACACTATTAAAGCCTATAAATATAGGCTTTAATAGTTATAGTGAATTATCTAAAGGTAACTTCGTACACCACTACACCACTACCATTCTTTTCAGTAGTGTTTAAAACCTCACCAGTATCTTTAATGAAGTATTTAACAGTTTTTTGAAGAAGAACACCCCCAACTGAATTTTCATCGCAATCGATAATCAATAAATCGTTATAAACTAAATCAGTGGTCGGTGTTTGAGGGTTTGCAATGGTAATTTTATCTTTGTGATAAACCGTGCAAGCTGCAACAACAGTTTCACCCTCGTTGTTAATCATATTGTGTGTGAATGTGTTACCTGACTTTTGAAAACGTGGAATCTCATACATCAAATCACCCGTGAGATTATTCTCTCGTGTGATCGTAGTGTCATGAACCGTAATAACGGTGAATAATTTATCTTCAGGGCCAAGTGTTGCAAAGTTTACGCCAGCTGTATAAATCTTATCAAAAATAACCAATGTGCTTAATGCTTCTTGATTGTGCTCTTGAATAGGATTTATATCAGTATTAAGACTATTACCTAATACATCAAAACGCTTGTATAAAGTTTTATCCACCTGGTCTACTGTTAATGGCTCACCATGATTGAGTGCTTTACTGTTAAATAGATATTTGCTTACATCATAAACAGTATTATCCACCCCATTATCAATGGGATTTGTTGGGCTACTTGATCCCCCTCCACCACAACCAAATAATAAACCAGCTAAAACTACTGATGATGTAAATTTTAAACTTGAAAATTTCATATTAAATCCTTTTCATAAATGTAATTTAAGTAATATTTTTAAGTATTTTCCTGATTGAATTGAGGTCAATCAACCTTTTAGAACGATAATCGATAATCATATCTAGTGCTATAGAAGCTTTATATTCTCTCGTATCTTTAACAGGGTTTTCAATATATTCAACGACTGGCATAAGTCCATTTTCATCAATCATAGAGAGCAAAGCTTCAATTTCAAAAATTCTAGGCTTACGTGCCATATTTAAAGTCGTATCATCAAGTATAAAAGTTGCATAATTAGTATGTATAACAATGACAAGAACTGCGTTATTAAGATTATCCTCCCTTGATCCGATGATAATTTTATCAATGTTATGTGTTTCAAATAACAATTTTAACGATGCTAGATCATACGTTGTACTACGCGGTTTTATTCTAAATATATTCGTATTAAGCTCTATTCTACTAAACATATCAGCAACAAATTCATTCATGTTCACAGATTGATGTAAGCGATTACCAATTTCAGCATTTAAAGATACATTATGTAATGCAGATTGATCTTTTAATTGATTTGCTAAAATTTCTGAAATTCTTAATGCAATAGTTGTTGTACTCATTCTAGTCACTTGTAGTTATTATGTAGCTATATTCAATCACAATTTAATGTTATTGTATAGTTGATCGCTATAAAATATTTTTAATGTCCATACTTACATCTAAACGTAGAGAAAAAATAATCTATCGGCTTACAAATAATCAAGTAAAAATAAATCAAAGCTTCGCAAAAAACGCTTAGCCTTGTACTTGACTATTCAAGCAGCTAGATTAAAAAATAAACACGTTTAAATGAGGTATCACATTATGTTTATAACGAGTAAAACACTAAACAAGGAAAATTATCATGGATGAACTTACGCCTGATTCAAAATACGGATTTACAATGACCGAACTTATACAAGCAGTAGGTCAATTTGAATTAGCAAATGAAGAAAATCCAGATTTGAAAAATATAAAATTATCAGTATTAAGCTTCATGCAATCTGATAGTGGTAAATCACTCCTTGTTCAAACTAGCAGTGAAAAACCAAAATTATTATCTAAACCCATCGCTTATAAACCAGTTGACCGAAAATTTCATTTCACACTTTATGTCGCTGGCGGAACATTCCAAGACACAATTAAAGCAAAATCACTGACCGATGCCCAAAACATTATTGACGAGCGTTGTTCGTTAGGTGAATGGGCAGTTGTCAAAGAAATAAAGGAGTAATATATATGAGTGAAACAAATACAAACAATCCAACTTTCGTTTTTACATGGACTTCTTTTCTTGAAACCCTAGAAGAATGGCGCAAAGAACAAATAAAAGCTTATCCTCACAAATCAGACGATATAAATATTTGTTTCTTGGCCATGCAAGATTATATGCAATCTGAAGAAGTGTTTAATAATAAAATGGTGTTGTCCGGAGATCCTAAAACTTTACCTATACAATCTGTTCCTGAAGGTAAACCCAAAAACAAAAATAAAAAGAAACCAGGTGTTAAATAAAAAACTTATCTTTTAATTTATCCATCTTCGCTTCGTATTCTACAATCACTAAATTTTTTTCACGCTCATAGTCTATAAATAATTCTGTAGACTGTTCCTTGAAACTTGACGATAAAATAACTTCCTCTTTATGGAACTTACCCCAGGCCCGAAGATTGTTTATAACAATATCACTATCCAGTTGAATTGCTTTAAAGGTTCTAGGTGTGAACATACAATCCGATAGTTCTGTTAGTAATTTGTTAAACGCATAGTCATTTAATGATTCATACCCTTTAACCTTTCTTAATGCTTGCCTTATATCTTTTTTCTTAAAACCATCGCAGATCATTAGAACAATAATCAAATGCATCTTAAACTGAATTAATATTCTATTACGACCTATTATTTGAAATGCTTTTTGCTCAAATATTTTGAAGGTATCAGACAGTAAGCTTGCCGTTGTTAAACTGTGCTCAACCAAATATTCAATCACTGGAGGCTTTAATTCACTTCCACTTACATCAAAAACCCAATGCCTGTTTTTACTTTTACCCTCTTTATATAATAGAGAATAGTCAGTTTTCATAAAGGTGCTTTTTTCAGCTAAAGTTGCAATATCATATAATGTGGCCAAACAGGAATAAGTATCGACATCACCGATTGTACAATCACTTTCAAGGCGGTTTTCATAATTATTGAGAGACACAAATTTATACCAGTGATTATTTAAACAATCTGTGGTTATCCTTAATTTATTAGACATTATTAAATCCAGTTGTGTAATTGGCAGCAACGACAATTTATTTTTAAATGGATAATTACATCCAAAAAGAATACCTATAATCACATTCGAAAAACTATATTTTAACACTTGTCACATTGCTTTTTATCTCATTCTAATCATGTATAGCAACAGTTATATATAAGACTACAGCTACATTTATTTTTAATCAAGCCACTAGATACAGTTCAAATATCCCACCTGATCCTTGTTGTACTTCTTTGTATTTCCTTGAACCTTATAGACCTTCAAAATAATTTTAAAAAAAATTAATAGCGTTTTAGTTTCTATAATTATTCTTTTTTTTACGCTATAAATCCATACTATTTTTCATTCAATAATAATCAACACAATACTTCTTAGGATCATAAAGCCTCTATACGAATTAATTCTGTGCTTAACAAAGTTCTCCTAAAGCGAATACGTGGGGGAATTTACCGCTTGTCGCTTTTTCGCAAGTAAAGATGAACCAAAAGGCAACGCCCGTGTTGTCGTTCCTCCTGCCCGCACCATGCGCCACCTTTTGTACTTGCTAAAAACCAACTTCACGCGGTAGATAATTCCCACATTCACTAAAGGAGAAATCTAATGCCAAGTACCAAAAAAATAGAAAGAGAGTTCTTTTATAAACCTGGTGCAACAAATATTTTAGCCCAAGTTATTAACGGCAAAAGCAGTTACGGAAAAGAAACGCTCGATGAAATAAGAGCCAAAGAAAATGACCAAACAATCATACAAGCATCAGAATCAGTCGTTTTTAAATCAATCTCTGAAGCTTTAACGACAACATTCATTGACCCACCTTCAGAAGAAGTTGACGAGGAACGATGGTGGGATGCACTTGAACAATTACCACCTTCACGTTGGCATCATGCTAACGGCATTGAATTTTTTCATATTTCAGAAATGACAATCGCAAACATCGCTACTTGGTTCGGTAAAAAAGGCAATATATACAGAGAATTTAGTCATGTAGCTAACGCTACAGATGAAGAATTAATCGCTAAATTTAACAATGAGGAACTTTAGTATGCAACCTTTTAACTTTACAGAAATCATTCAACGTGGCCAAAAAGCAGTCAATGTATTAGAGAAGAATAAACGACGTAAAATCTGCATTCTTCAAGTTGGTAATGCTCCCTATATTGATTCAATTCGCTCTTTAAGTTGTATACAAAAAGGTGATAAATGTACCGACTATACAATATGGAAACATGGTATAGATGGCTCTACGGTCGATGGGATTTATCTCGACGATAAAAAAGATGAAGCCATTGAAATATTTAATAAACTTGTAAATGGAGAACGTCTCTAATGTTAGTTTTAATTGAAGCAGAACGTGCTTTTTATATGATGTATGGTGAATCAGATGTTTTGAGTTCCTTTGAAAAGAAACAATGCGATGATTATTTATTAGGTAAACGATTGTCGGTTCATAGAGATTCAGAAGTCTACGACGATCGATGCGATGTTACCGATGGCTTTGCATCAAAATTAGCACAAATGAGCATCATGCAGGTTCGCAATGCAGCATAATCCACAAAACTTTAAATCAATACTTAATCATATTGAAGGCATTTTATTATTAGCACTTAACAAGGGTGTTTCTGCAAGACGACCTTGGAATACATACTATTCAAGAAAAGAAGAACATAAATCAGTTGCTTTTTATATGAGGGAACTCGATCAACTTTTTTGTCCCTGGCTTATCCAAAACTTAGCTTTAGAAATTTTCAATGATGTAACCGACAATCAAAATGTGTACGAACGTCTGTATAATAAACCGTTGGTTCTAATTGCTGAAGAAATTTATAAAGAAGGTGCTAAAATATAAACTATGAAAACTTCATCTTACCCCCCCATTTCTATTACACAAGGTATCGCTACCTACTTACTTTTAGAAGACACTCAAAGCTTTAAAGAAATGGGATATTTTACCCATATCATTAATCAAAATTTATTGAAAGCTCATAATGATTTGTCTTTAGACATAGAAGCATTTCAAGATGCATTACATGATGCCGAAAATATAATGTGGGAATATCAAACAGGGTGGAACGAAATAGATAACCCTGAAGAACAAAGAAACATTGATATACAACTCTCTAATAAACTGCCTTTGTTATTAGAGGGATCGAAAGAACTAGAACTTTCAATCAATGTTAGTGCCGCTATCTTAAACAGCAATAAGCCAGAAGTTGGTGATGTATATACTCATACCTTGAATAAAGTAACTAAACACCTTTTAACAGCTCACTTACTTGTCAATATTGATTTACAAGCTTTACTAGATTTACTTACAGTAAAAGTAAGTGTCCCTGCTTTCATTTCTTAATTTCTTTACCCATTCGTTCTTCGCTTTTACCCTGCCAGAGGCGAATCTTTTCGCTTTTGACCTCTTCATCTTTTTGTCCGACTGTCGGACACTCTAAATAAACAGGGAAATTCGCAAAACAAATGCCTTAAAAGGCTTTGCGAAAGTTTACTCACTCCTAGTGCAATATCATTAGCCAGAGGTGGATACTTGGCTTATAAGTCTTTTGCTCTGCAAGCCTTAACACTCAAAT
>JAUTBZ010130238.1:0-14281 GCA_032361785.1 Lepetodrilus galriftensis
ACGCACATACACCACACACACACACACACGCCACACACACACACACACACACACACATACACACACGCACATACACCACACACACACACACACACACACACACACACACACACACCACGAGTAGTATTGCATGCACACCAGTCATATGATCGTTGGTCAATACGTAAAACGTTAGTATTTCTTTAATAATATATGACTGACACAGGCTTAGTAAGGTTAGATTTAACTTTGCAGAGAAACACGAGCACAGATTACCTTAATGACTCTGGGAGAAGCCTACACGTTATGTCGAATGAATAATCCAATAAGAATTGGAAATATCTGATTGACCTCTGTGTGAACTTGAAACCTTAGCCACATTGACAACAAATGGGACATTGGGTCCACTTTCCCCTACTATACGTATACGTTGACTACAGTGAACACTTTATTAAAATCGTTAGAGACTTTTTAGTTCAACTTCACTCAAGAATCCGTGCGTATTTTGTCACATACTTTTGACGTTTTGTTGATCATGTGATACTAGTAGTTGACAGACTTGCCTACGTTGAAGAGCAAGTTATAAGAACGTGCAGATTATTTCCACGTGGCATTTACAATTGTCCCGATTTATTAGGACAACCGGTTATATGCATGCAGTAATACATGCATGGCGATAGGCAGAACTATAGTACCGTTACACGTAAGGATCATGCAATTATCTTTTACCTTGACCATTTATAAGAACTTCCATTGGAAGAAATATTTTCACAAAGAAATATTTAGGCCCATTTTCGGCCAAATTAGCAAAACCACTCAGGAATCTATTATTTAAAAAAAAACTGACATGAAAATCGCACCACTTTGAACTGTTGTGTACATCTAAGTATTTGGCTGTTCTAAATGATTTGGCTTTTACTTATAAATGTATGATTATCTGTATGTTGAAAAAGAAAATTAAACATTTGTACATAATTTTACCCTACCAAACGTTGCTATGTTGATATATTGGAAGTTTTTGTAAATGGTCAATGTAAAATATAATTTCACTTTTAACCAAAACAAACAAAAAACATCGTTTACCACCCTCTGCATGATTCGTGGACAGGTACTTAAGTTGTCACAGCATAAGCAGTTTGTTGTTAAGTTAGGACTTAGGACACATCCATGCTCTACCCACAGCGCTAGGCTACTCCATACTTCCATATCGACAACGGAGGTACTGTAGAAGCATAGCGCTGTAGGTAGAGCAGGGGACACATCAGGATCGGTTTGAAAACTAATGCAGGACAAAATAGGTTAATCTTCTACCTTCAACTTCACCGTGGCGTTGTAGGCCCAAGTGTCAAGTAGAGCCTGCTAACTAAAGGTCTCCATTAATGCAATAGTATTCCACTTAGCAGAACATTCCACCTAATGAAGATACAAGTCGCCGCATTGTTCATGGGAATGGTTACAAGCAAAATTGGTGGCCATAGAATATGCGCTAGCATACACTTATACCGTTACAATGTGAATGTCATAGGAGAAAATTAAGTTAATTTCGCGGTTCAAGGCCTTGGTCATATGTCATGGTTCTTAAGTAATGGTTAAAATACAGGGTTAAATACAGCTGGAACGTGACTCTATTGTTATTTCAATATATTATTTTCAATGAATCTACTGATCCGAGCAAAAAGAAAATACGAATTTAAGATGTGGGGACATTTTATTCCAGCTAGTTAACAAGTTAATTTGACAGTTAACAGTTAACAGTTATGGTCGCCGAAAGATCAAGCGGAACTTTTCTTGCTTTACGAGTCGGAACTTTACGAGTCGGACGTTGTTACTGTGGCCGACGGTGGTTCGTGTGGCCTACGTCTCCCTTGGATAATATAACGCGACTGATGTCTTCCTTCTGGTGTTCAGAGGTACGTTTATATGCCTGAACAGCATCCGACGAGTGGCCAGTCGTCTCCCTTATCAGCTGATCGTCAACATTCGGACGAAACAGGCGGGTGACGTGATGCTCTCAGAGAATGGTTGGACCGGAAGTCCGACAATCCTAAACGGTTGACGTGATCTTGTGGATTCCTATTGGTGCGATACTATACCACTGGTCTGGTCGAGGCTTTGTCAACGGACGAAGATAGAAATCGACAGCGTTGGGTGGACTGAAACATATAAATGTAAACATAATGTATTGTACGTTCACCCAGCAGAAAAAGGTTACCAGATAGGATGAGATGGACATGACTTGTGAAAGATACTCTAGCGCTTTGAACGGTTGCTTGGGTTGTATACTTCCCAGGGGGGTGAGACTGAATAATGGGGATACATAGATCCATTGACCGGAATAGCAATGTAGCGCTATAAGCGTGCTTTCGAGCGTGAACATGGCGCAAACAAATATGCACATTACCGTATCATAATACAATGTGCGCATTATTGCGTTACTATGGTGCACGTGCATTATATATCACGATTTTAGGTGATACATGTACATCATTGAGTGATCAATGCCAGGATTATACTTACCAGAGTTGGCAATACTTCTGATACAGCGCAATAATGCATCTAGATGGGTTGTCTGTGTTTTCATAGGCATCCACAACCTTTCTGGGCCGTTTCCGATGTTTTATACCGCCATGATGGACTTTAGAGATGTCTTCTGTGTAACGAAGCACAAGCTTTCCACGTGAATCATGTACAACACGCAGCTGGGAATTTTCATGACGAAGTGCACGATGCTCATTACCAGCTCTGAGAGCGAAGTTGAGGCCAATCAAATAGAGCACAGTATCACAATAATTGTTGAGGATTATCACCTCCAAGTATATCCTTATCCCAGAGCACATCCTCTTCATCTTCAGTAATAACTTGCGCTTGTTTCTTGTTTGTACCAATTCCAGAGGAAGCTCTTTCGCGCATGATACCATCCAAAGTATTGGAAATAGGTTTGAACACGGGGTCTGTAAGGAGTTTAACTTCCACAACATTTTGCTGCAAATGAAGCTGAAGAGAGGCAGCACTGTCGTACAACGTTGAAGCGGGATACTCGTTTCCATTTACTTTTCTTGTTTCGGTTATGAACCGACATAGAGTACAATTCATTTCCTCCACAGTCATTTCCTGAAAATTGCACGAGAAACGCTGTGCTTGTCCTAAGGATTGACACACTTTATTTCGGTCCTGCACCCACTCCTCGTACATGTCATAGTGACCGCCCATTTGCATTTGTTTTTAGTGTTGTCGGTCAAACTTACATATCACAGTTAAATTTCAATTATGATCTAGTTTTAATTTTCATAATATGCTTATTCATGTCCTCCATTTAATCGACCTAGCACACATTGAATTTAGTAAGGTGTACAAATGTTTAAAATGCTAGGAAATGCGAAGAAAAGCTAGCTCGATAATTCAAGAAACTTACTGTCGTTGTTCAAGTGATGTCATTTCAACTTCGCTGCGAGGACACGAAAAACGTGCTGTCACTTTCAGGCTAGCTTCATATTCACTAAGAGCTTGCGAATGAATCTCGTCATCTTCACTAACATCTTCAAATTCTGGGTATTCACTTGGCACTTGACTAGATTCTATCCCATATGGACTATCAGGAGGCGAAACTTCTTCGTATGTATCATCAGCCATTGTTTCAACAAATAATTCACAATGGATATGATATGTCTATCGTGGTCCCTTATAAACCGTACCAGCGATACCACAATGCATTACAAATCGAAATAATCGTATTGCACGTGAACTACTAATCTACTGGCTAGGACAGTGCTTCGCATGCTTTTAATGTTCTACTAGTATATGCTTATGAGAAGAAAAAAAGTATATAAATATAAATGACAAATCATGATCAGTACGAATATAGCTGAAACCCCGTCTACTGATTAATGTTTCTCATATTTTACATTTTGTATAATGATTAAGAAAATTATCTTAAGTGCTTTGAATTATTATGTAAAATTCGAAGAAATAAATTAGCCTATCACGTGCACTAATAATCTACTGGCTAGAATGTCCTGTATATGGTTTACTATTGAGTTGTATTTTAAGTCAGATAACATCCTAGTAACAGACGATTCGTGAAAAGCGGGGCTCGGACTTTCTTTTTCACGAATCGTCTGTTACTAGGATGTTAGCCTATACTTAATCTATAATAAATTCACTTACACCTCCAATGAATATTGTTGTTTTGAGCAGAACAAGCTATAGGGAGTGCCCTGCCATTAAGTCACCAGGGAGTGCCCTGCCATTAAGTCACCACAGGCATATAAGGATATTGGTTGTCTCGACAGACGTACGTTGCATTGGTAGTGAAACTAACGAATTGAATCAGCTGTCCGTGAACGAATGATTACATTGCAAGATAGAATGCATCGACCTTTCCATGAACCAGTGTTTAACAGTAGGGATGCAACCTTCTGCTGATGGTTATGGCAGCAAGACACGCAACCACGAATGGATGTTGTGTAGGAAGACCTTATTATACAACTATTGCACGTACTATCTGTTTAATAAAAACAAACCAATTACAGACACAAAACTCGAATTACTTTTAAAGGGGGGAATGCCTGTGTGTTGAGTAATTACAGTTGATTCGTGCTGAAAAAGAAATATCACATAATTTTCCTCGGAAAATACATGATGAAAGGTTGACCCGATTTTCAGACATGATTTATGACATCAATTATGACGTGCATCATTTTCTTTTCATATGAGTCACCGTATTAATCATGGTGTAATAGATACACTATTATACATTATACTGACATAATTGTCCAGACTTTCTATTCATGACGATGCTTCGAGCTCGTGCCCTTGCTAGTATATGTACGTGTAATGTGTATCATACACATGCAAACGGGTCATTGTACGGAGAATAGAAGGCAATCATGTTCGGACGTGGCTAGCGCGTGGCATGTATATGGGGCTAAGGGGCTAAGGCAAGGATTGAGGCTAGTGCTTGGATTGGGGTTAGTGTGTGGAATGGTGCTAGTACGTGGATTGGGGTTAGGGCGTGGATTGGGGCTGGTGCTTGGATTGGGGTTAGGGCGTGGATTGGGGTTAGTGCCTGGATGGGCCTAGTGTGTGCAATTGTGCTAGTACGTGGATTGGGGTTAGGGCGTGGATTGCGTCTGGTGCGTGTAAGGCTAGTGAGTGGATGGGGATATGGGTTACAGTTTGGCTTGAGAACAACCTGAGGATAATTTGTTTTCGTTTCTGCAGCACACATAGACACAAGCTATAATATATGGCGTCACCTTAGTAACATGCCCCTGCTCAATCAACAGGGAACGGACACTCAATTATAATGGTCGCACAACGTAGGCAATGTAAACCAGTAGTATGGTGCAGTTTTGGCTATAACAGGAAACTGAACCAAAAGAAGACTAACAAACGCGCTAAACGCGATCCAAACAGACGCTCCTAAAATCCAAACAATCACAGAGGGTTTAACATACTTCGTCATTGAGACACGCATGCTAAACGAACACACGCACGGACAGCATTGGTAATTGTATGGCTACTGCAGGTAACCACTGCACTATGCTTAACGAAGCTGACCATACAAGAGGACACAGGTATTCTGAGTGGAACAGGTGATTGACATGGCGGAACCGGAAGTACCTAACCACCGACTGACGGCCATCTTGATCAGCTCCGACACACCTCGTCCTTTGAATCTGCACACATTCAAACGAAGTAACGAGTCAAATTAATAATATTAAAAAAGAGTTGATCGGTTGATCAAGGCCAGTCGCTCAATGCATGTATTGACTGCATCCACGAGAGAATAATTTGGGGGTTTAACTCCAACTGAAGACACAGACGACTTTTAGCATCCATCACTTTTAACGACGATGAACTTTTAGAATAATTTGAAATATGCATACCATTGATTTGATGTTTTCGTAGTTATTTTTGGTAGCTAGAGAAAAAAAACAGTAAAAAAATGTCTAGCTTAAAACATTCGTACGAAAATGCTTCTTAGCAAATGGATCATATACTAAGTTCTGGCATCAGTTCCTGGTATAACATACTTTGGCACGTCGTTAGTTTCCAACGATGTTTTATGCTGTCATTGCAGGCTTTAGAAAACTATATATTGAATTAGGTAAGTCTTACGTAGAGCGCCAAACAGTAACAAATCAGATTATGTACACTAGGGGTTGGTCAACATGTTTACGGTGGTTTTAACGAGGTTTTAACCGTATTAGCGTTACTTCAACGAATCGTTGTCACCACAATTAAAAAAATCGTTAATCGCGACCAATTACGCCAGCAAGAGGGATCTATTATAGAAGGACGCATTATTTTGAACCTGAACTGCTCTGAGCGGTTGAAGAGTTCAATCTTGTGACACAACTGGTATTAACGTGGTACGACTGGTCAATACGCAGATGTACGGTGATTGCTGTCACGATCAGTAGTTATTGTGTTGATGAGGTCATATTAGCTCAACGTTGTCAATCAGATCAAGTTGTAAGGTTATAAGTTGACATGTTTGTATTGTTAGGGACGGAGCTAGTCGTTGAATACGTCAGTGCATTAGGAAAATAACCAACTATGATGTAAGATATGCCCACACCACCGTGTTACCAGCTTGACCATCTCATATTTTAATTTGTATTTTTAAATTGGGAATTAGAGTAGTTTCTAGAATCTTTCACTAATATCACGACTTGTCAGTTTAGGGCAGGAGGAAATCTGCAACATCCGTAGCGCTGAATGTGCACAGTAAACCTGCGAGCACCGACGGGTACTGACAAAACCATTATGATAACTTCATTGCCACTCTACAGACAGTGCATCCTATCAATATCGCGTCAGAAATGTAAATTTCACGACATTGATGCAGGTGTAGCAGCCCCAAAACACTCTACTCTCCCCCAGAAAGAACACTCCCCTGGCCAGCCCCAAAACACTCCCCTTCAGCCCCAAAACACTATACTCTCCCCCAGAAAGAACACTCCCCTGGCATTCCCAAAACACTCCCTTTCAGCCCCAAAACACTCCCCTTCAGCCCCCAAACACTCCCCTAGAAAGAACACTAGAGGTTTTGAGGATGGCCCCAAGTTTGGTACCGAAAATGTGTCATAGACTATTTGAGTTATGTCTAGTCTCTCCTTGTATTGGTACAATGAAGCAAATATTAATACGAACATATTCAGGTTGTCTATCGGGCGGTTGCAGTGAAATTGTGTCTATCATATAGCGGTGGAAAGGCGATTTCATGTCTATCAAGTGAATGTACTTTGCAGTTGTAGCTAAGCACTACTTCAAAATGACCATACTGTCATACATATCTGTGATATTATGCCTTTATTGATCGTATCGGCATTGATAGTCACACAAGCAAGATATTTGATAACAAAGGACGTTAGAATCATGTCGCTCCACATTAATAATAAAAAAGTGAAACTAAGATCAAGAACATTACAACAAAATTTGAGTATCCAATTCTGTTCCATTCACATAATACACAACAAAATGCGACTTTTATTAGGATTATATGTTTTAAATTCTACTTAAACGTATTTATAATTAGGGGGAGTGTTTTGGGGCGGGGGAATGTTTTGAGGCTCCTACACCGGTCTCCTGAACGGGATTTGAACCTGGAACCTTTGGCTCCGAATAACAACGTTCTACCACTGCGCTACATCCCGTCCGCACCGCTTGGCCGTCGCTAGAATTTGGTTCGACTTTTGATTATTTGATTATTAGTTGACGTAGAAATTGAGGAAAACTCAAGAAATAGAAACCTCAAGATATCAAGAAACAAAAACAAAAATAACATAATATGTCAGTTTCGTATCTCAATGTATAAACAATAAGAATGTATTTGTTTCCTATATCAATCATTATGCATACGATTGTCTTTTTCAAGAAATAGAGAACATACTAGAATGTAAAACATTCATATTTCAAAATATATATATCAAAAAGAATGTCTATGTACATTGTACATAAACCTATAGTATGATCTTAAAAAACTTGCAACGTTTCGTCGGTATATTGCCGATAGGCAATATGTAATGTAGCCTATACGTCTTTATCCAATATATCTACAGAGAGAGAACATTGTTTATTTACAAGCCAAGTGTAAGTCGTCCTTCATTTGAGGATTGATATTGTTGTTTCAGGACGCGATAGGAACCAAAGGACCTGATATCAAAGTAATACTAATGACGAGTACAGTGTTGATTTACGTGTACCTTGCCTTCCAGGACAACCTGCAGATGAACTTTGCCAGATGAAAGAGACCTGGACTGTACAGAGAGCGAGGTGAGTATATTGATAGCCAGACTAGGGATTAATTTTACAGTAGTGTTCTCTATTAGTTAAAGCTTTCATCTGATGTACATCTTGTAGTGGCTACCTCGCGGCAGTCATCCACATGCGTATTACCAGGATGTATTAACATGTCCAGTGATTATGATTATAACGTTGTGATCGACGCATGCGTGAAGACTTAACGAAGTCCCGTTCCTTTCAACACGCAGGTTGAGAATTGGCGAGAGTATACATGCATGATTACTTGGAGGTACTATGTTAATCAGATAATCGATCAGTCTGTTAATCTACAACATGCTAAAATCAGGCAATGTGTAAAATGACTCATATTATCAGTGAATTTTCATTCAGAGAGTCAGTCTTTAATGTTTGAAATGAAAAACATTGCACTGTGATACATACAACACGTTTATCTAATCAGCTATAAGTCTTCAGAATAACATCCAAAATGCTAATATATATGTCCGAATTATTTGTATCCAAATAATGCGGCCATTTTCCAAAATTACTTCCATAGAACTAATTTACGATGTCTCAATATCTGAAGCTTCCTATACAGCTATAACCTCAGAGCTACGTTTGCTTCTTCAAATGTTTAGGATTTTCGTCCGAGATAATATACTAGTAATTAAGGTTCATTCGGACTGCATTAATGATAAGAAACTGTTATATTATATTATTGTAAACTTTAACAAAACTCTTGGTGTTGAGATCAGGTCAGGTCAATGTTAAGAACATTATTTGTAAGAGACTAATTATTAGGTGTACAGTTTAATTTAAACACATTTTATTCGAGATGAAATCGATAGGTTACACGTTATTGCAACTTAGATGAACATATCCCCAAGAGAAGGTGTACAGTGTAGACTACTGTAGGTGATATATCGATTAATCTATATAATAAGCAGATGCATGGGCAAGTGACGTGCATGTCCTTGATTCCTTAGCACTTCCCATTGTATGGAATGAAAAGAATACATTAATTATCTATAAGAAGTAATCACAGTCCTATCCAGCGCTCTCTGTGGGACTCCAACTCCAAGGCAACTTCAGCTTCACCTCAGCCATAAGACTACCAGTCTACCCCACTGCTCAAGTTGAAGTTAAGGTTACATTTGCTGTAGATTTACGCCGCAGGGTATAGTTTCTCGATGCTCTACTACAAGACTATAAGGACTCGCAGAGATCTCTAACACATAGGGATCGTGCATTTACAAGAATAGTGGATATAAGAGCTTGGAGAAAACGATCCCCAGGATGTCTGTGGGCAAGGAATATGAGCAGAATGCTGCTGGACCTAAGTATCGCATACGTCGGTAATATGTACTAGGAGATCTTATGTACATGCGCAAATCCTTTATTGATAGTTTTCCCAGATGGTGAATCTCACAACCATCTCCGCATTAAGAGGAAATACACCTGCACTGTAATTGCAGATTCTGATTAGTAATGAGTCCATCGACACCTGCAAATTGTAATTAATGATTGGTAATGAGTCCATCTACACCAGCAAATTGTAATTAATGATTGGTAATGAGTCCATCCACACCAGCAAATTGTAATTAATGATTGGTAATGAGTCCATCCACACCAGCAAATTGTAATTAATGATTGGTAATGAATCCATCTACACCAGCAAATTGTAATTAATGATTGGTAATGAGTCACTCTACGCCAACAAATTGTAATTAATGATTGGTAATGAGTCCATCTACACCAGCAACTTGTAATTAATGATTAGTAATAAATCCATTTACACCAACAACTTGTAATTAATGATTGGTAATGAGTATATACACCAGAAATTTGTAAATAATGATTGGTAATGAGTCCATCTACACCAGCAACTTGTAATTAATGATTGGAGTCCAGCTAATATACATGTATAGTACGAATTGTTCTTCTGATACGAATGGTTATTATAGTATCAATGCTGGATGTATGTATTGTTATAGGCTCATAATGTGCAATGGTGTTTGCAAACAGGAGGCGGAGCATCGCCTATTATACCATATTGGTAAATGCACGATTGTGAAGAAAATGATAGAATTAGGAATGGAAGATGTTCATGTTGAGAATTAATATAATAATATTAATATACCTTACTGCCAATACAATACATCAACATCTGTTAACGGAAGAACAGCAGTGTTTGGCTTACTTTTAGTAATTGTTTTCTGAAGGCCATATCATACGTCTAATTGACAAACAAGATATGGAACATAACAATGTATGCCCGACATCTGTGAAGAAATACAGAATATATATCAGCATTTTACCAGCGATCACTTAGTTGTTGAATCCCAGGATTTTCAAGAGCTACAGTCGAAGAGAGAGAGAGAGAGAGAGAGAGAGAGAGAGAGAGAGAGAGAGAGAGAGAGAGAGAGAGAGTGAGAGAGAGAGAGAGAGAGAGAGAGAGAGAGAGAGAGAGAGAGAGAGAGAGAGAGAGAGAGAGAGAGAGAGAGAGAGGGCAGAGTGTGAGAGAAAAACAGAGATATAGAAAGGGAGTGTGAGAGAGACAGACACAGATAGAGATACATACCCGGTAGACAGAGAGAGCTAGAGAGAGAGAGACAGAGAGATAGAGACAGACAGAGAGAAAGAGAGAGAGAGAAAGAGAAAGCGAGAGAGAGACAGACAGACAGCTTAGAGAGAGAGAGAGAGAGAGAGAGCGAGAGAAGGAGTGTGAGAGAGAGACAGAGACAGATATAGAGATTGAGACAGAGATAACTAGAGAGAGACAGAGAGAGACAGACAGACAGAGGGAGAGAGGGAGAGATGGAGAGAGGGATAGAGTGCAAGTGAGTGATAGAGATAGAGATAGAGAGACGTTGAGAGGAGGAGAAACAGTGGAAGTCATCGCGTACTTATAGTCTCAATTTACTGTTCCTCTACGCTTAATTACACCATAGGGTACACAGGCAATACACAGCGTACATAATCTGATATTTATGTCCTAGTTCCTTTGCGCCTCATACAAATGGCAGTGATATTAAGGATTAACTTTTGGTGACTTCTGATACAATCATTAACTGCGATCATTAATACAATACAACTGAGAACGGAAAGGAACTTTAAACATTGACGGGTGATTGTGTACAGCGGATTCATGTACACACTTAGTCCATATAGAGAGATTACTGGACAGTAGAGAATTGAGATCTAGAAGGGAAACAACTCTTGTAACAGTTATCATCACACTTTCCGAGTTGTATCGGCCAATATCCCTACATGTTTGGTCGTGGGCCTCCGAAGCTTAATATATATTAATGGAATTTTAGGGCCACTTTAATGATTATTTAAATTATGTCACAGCATAATTTCCGGCTTGTCAGCTTGGGGCTGGAGGAAAGCTATGGTATCCATAGCACTGAATGTGGCAGTAAACCTGCAGTCGCCGGCTGATACTGACAGACCAAGGACGATAACTGCATTGCCACATTACAAACAGCACATTCTATCACGATTACGTCGGACAGATAAACAAGGTTATTCTCAAAATTCACGTAACGAGGAATAACATAGAGAACATACACTAAACAGAATATATCATAACATTTTTAATATTTCAGGAGCGGTATTTATTCCTAAGCAGTTCCTTTCTATTGTACATGTGAATAAAATAGGTTACACTAATTGTTTATACAGGAAAGATAACTTTCGCGAACATTGATACCAGGCGTCCCGAACGGGATTTGAACCTGGGGCCTTTCTGCAGTTGAGCTGCAGCTAAAGTTAACATAAATCCTCGGATCAGTAAAGTCTGTTATCGTAACATAGAGCTACGAATAACATATGATGAACACGTGTACTGGACCTCATGGTAACTGTTGTCAGCGACACTGGTTGATAACATTTACTATACGTATAGGATCTACCACACACTGGTTGACAACATTTACTATACGTATAGGATCTACCACACACTGGTTGACAACATTTACTATACGTATAGGATCTACCACACACGGCGAAATCTGATAACATGCACGTAAGTGAAATCGACGAACAAGTTGAAGAGGAAGGAACACGCAATTCGGTAATTATGATGGTAATCTACTTAATGAATAATTTAATACGGTGTCGTCATGACGTTTACGAATCGATTCCACTGTTGTAGTGTCAGATAACTAGACACGTGCCATGGCTTTTTATGGACTCCCGTATTGTTGTCAGAATCGGATATTGACAGTGTTGCTGGTATAGTATATGCCTGTAAGCTACGTGGAATATTGTTGTAAGGCCGGTGATAGCGCAATATTAGAACGTTGGTCATCATGATCAGGACCAAGGCCCCTGGGTCCAAATGTTCGAGAAATGAACCTTTCTAACGCGATCATGATACGATGCACTGTCTGTACCGTGGCAATGCAGTCACCATCCTTGGTCTGTCAATACCAACCGGTGTTCGTTGGTTTACTGCAACGTTCAGCGCTATGAATGTTGCAGGTTTCCTCCTGCCCTGAACTGACAAGCCGAGAAAGGGCTCGATTTGAAAATAAACAAGCAATACAATCCAATGCTGCTTCGATGATTCATATCGATCCCGTGGGACCTAGTCTTTGGGAAATGGTACTATATTACACATGAAAATACCCAAGATCCAACCGAGACTGTTAATTATAAATCAGTGGGAAACAAAGATAGAGGGCACTCATGGGAACGGCACTCATGGGAACTCATGGGAACTCATGGGAACGGCATATGTCTGAATCAATGTTGCCAATGAACCGATTCACTAACGAACTATATTATTAAATGAAACATTTAATTGGCACGGAACGTGCTACGCTTTGAGGTTTTAGTCGTACTGAAACACTGGGACAGCGACTAGGGACCTCTGCATGCGTATTAATTATCTATGCTAAAGTATATTTACAAGCGGCGAAATGATGCCCAAATTCTAAGAGGGCAGTAGGAGCAACGACACGTATGATTGCTTGTCTATAGGTTCCCCAAATCACTTGGTACGTGGTTGTCTAGAGGCATCTTCAATAGTTATTTATATCATGTATATTTGCAGTTTCCTTCTTGGATTGATCAAATTGAATGCTCAACACAAATAGCACAATGAAAGAAGGTTGTATATTACACGAATTGCCTATTTTTGGTTACATTGGATAGCGGTCTGCACATGGATACAGACGATATGTAGTCTAAGAAGAGAATGGAGGCTTACGTCATTTCCTGTTATAGTAAAAGCATGATTTACGCCTGGACTACGGTAAGACGGTTTTGTGACACGCAGGCCTGGCTACTTGGTCCGTAGATTATAATAGTAACACGTCTGTATGAAAGGAAAGGATCTGAAATGAGGATAGATATACAGTTACACACATAGCCCCTCTATTGAACCGTGAAGCCCATACAGTGTGCACGTGGCTTCCTTCCTCAAGTAAGCGACGTTATGAGCAATTACTAACGGTGATTGCCTGTGAAAGGTTCGTTTATTTACAGTATACGGTTTTGCGCTCGATTAAATATCACCCGTTGAATATCTCCGACCAGAATTACAACATGTAAACTTTTATCGTTTGATGATCTAGTATCTTTAGCTTACATGCATTTATTATTTCCTACTAACGTTAGGCCATAAAGCTGATATTAAAACAGAATGTCATGGTGCGTTATAATACAAAATTCAGGAGCGATGTCCGTTATAACAATACTGCATCTTTATTAATTGCATGCATCCAACATGGACTTGTATTCAACACAAACTATAACAATTAATTATTTTAACAAATACTGCTACACAATACTACAAATAATATTCAATAACATGCGACAAACCTGTTGTTTTCATACCCAGTACTACAATGTCATTGCACAGCAGAACGTCTGATTAAGGGGCTGCTCCTTTCTAGTTGTTCTGTCTATACTTTCTGTCCAACGCATGCGCAGTTACAATGTGCGGTGTGGATCCTTGGTAACTGCGCATGCGTCGGACAGAAAGTACAGACAGAACAACTAAAAAGGAGCAGCCCCTAAATTACAAGATCAATGTCCTCTG
>JAUTBZ010130249.1:0-14280 GCA_032361785.1 Lepetodrilus galriftensis
CTGGTATGTCCGGGATGCCTGGTATGTCCGGGATGCCTGGTATGTCCGGGATGCCTGGTATGTCCGGGATGCCTGGTCCCGGGATGCCTGGTTCCGGAATGCCTGGTATGTCCGGGATGCCTGGTATGCCCAGGATGCCTGGTATGTCCGGTATGTCCGGGATGTCTGGCACGTCCGGGATGTCCGGGATGTCAGGACTGGCTGGACTAACTGCAATGGCGGCCATGCCCGGGATGAAAAAGATGACCGCCGGCATGGGAGGAATGGCGGGTCTGATGGCTATGACCGGGGGTCGCCCCGGGGGGATGATGGGCGCCATGAGGGGTCTCATGATGAGGGAGATGGCGGGAGGGGAGCTGGCGGAAATGAGAGAGAAACTACTTCCGTTCCAGTGCCAAGAGATCGGGATCATGCCGGCGACCAAACTCGGAATGTGCTGCCCGGGACCTGGTAAGCGAGATCACGTGGGCTTACTGGACTGATCCCCGTTGCAATTGATTTCTAGTCCGTTTTACGGTCCACTTGCATGAACTACTTTTCTTGATCGCTACGATTGTTAAATTGAACAGAACTTACCAATATAACAACATACAGTACTTATATGTAATTCAATGTATGCATTTGAACCGATACGTGAATGTGCATTTAAATTAACTCGACCAAAAATATATATAGGTTTGACTACATTCGACTTTTATGGATATAAATATAATACTTGTATTCATAACACGTCCTATGAAATGGTAGTTATCATGAACTCTTATCTTAGTAGGAAACCCAGTTGAACCTGGCCACTGAGTCGTTGTAATAAATTACATATGTAACGGTGCATTGCAGATTTGTGGTCTTGCAGTATTTGTAATCCAATGTGACCATTATATAAAGTCTGATGAATATGCATTTCTTTTCAGTTGAGCTCACTCCGGAAATGCAGATGGCTATCAACATGGGGGCGTGATGTGCGCGAGAAAGGTGCGCGTAAGGTGCAGGAGGGCAGTACAAGATCCACATTGGATTTGAGGCGCTATAGGACTCGAAAATATCCTTGGGAGGATAAATATTTCAATAAAATTGAATTTCCCTTTTTGAAAAAAAAGGACATTTTTTTTCTACAGTTTTGTACAATACTAGTCAATAAGCTATATTTCCTGAGGTCTTGAAATGGAAGTATAAGTTTTGAAAAAAAAGGACAATCTTTTTCTACAATGTTTTTGTACAATACTCGTCAATAGACTATATTTCCTGAGGTCTTGAGACTATATTTCCTGAGTTCTTGAAATGGAAGTATAAGTTTTGAAAAAAAAAGGACAATCTTTTTCTACAATGTTTTGTACAATATTATAGTTCCTGAGGTCTTGAAATGGAAGTATAATTTTTGTTGCACTTATTACAATACATTTTCTGATGTTCTGAATTAAGTAAAAGTACAATCTTTGTTACAATTTTCACAATAAAAGTTCCTGAGCTTTTGAAATGAAAGTATACTAGTATATTCTTTGTTACATTATTTACAATACATGTCCTGGGTGTTTGAAATAAAGGTCTAATTTTCGTTTGTTTTATTTGTTTATTTTTTATCAGTAGTTTACAACGATACATCTGTCTGCATGTGATCATCCTCGCACCCAGGGGTACCTTTAATTACGTTCACACTTCAGTGTGGTACTATGCAGCGAGTCCTGAGCGTAATAAAGTATCCCTGGTGTGAGAGGATGGCATGTGATTAGCTTCCGGTGCATGTTGTTCTTATCATGAGCATGTACATTTTTTTTTATCTATCATCCTTTTCCGGATGCATCCATGATCCTAGTAGAACACATGTGCATTGGGTGTCATGGAGGTTTCCTGTGCAGGACACCCGACTATGTTGATTGAGAGATGTCTGAAAGGGGTGTCCTGTTAATGAAGCCTTCATTAGCATACATAAATAACAACAATAAGAATATAAATATACTTCACATACATCATGATTTATTAGACCAATAAAATTTATCACATTTATATTATCATGTTTCAACAACTATAAATTGAACTATTCATAAATACGAATATATATATAAAATAATCACAGAAGTTCAATGTTCAACAATGACAAGGACGGATTATAAAATCAATCCCACATTTGAAATTAATTTATAAATTAAACATTACGGAAAAGTACCTTTCAGTGACATAACTCCAACATTTCTTAATTAAAACATTTAAGAAAAAATGTATAGCAGCAAAAACATCAAACAAATATTTCTTGGGCATTTTTCTTCCAACATTTTGGGCATCAAGCTTTTATTAAAAAGTCATAGAAAAGTTGTTACAAAGGAGGGATGACTTTAACAAAACTTTGAAATTTCAGTAACTCTAGACCTGATATTTGGCAATAAATGATTAATTAAAGAATAAAGATACAATACTATCATCAGCTTGCATAGCACTATGGAAAATATCGTCCCTTGTGTTCTTGCACATACAAGTAAGTTTAACCCTCTCCCTGCTGGATTAGGCACAGGCATCTCTGGTTGCCTTTAATAATGA
Source organism: Lepetodrilus galriftensis (assembly GCA_032361785.1). Classification (NCBI taxonomy): domain Eukaryota; kingdom Metazoa; phylum Mollusca; class Gastropoda; order Lepetellida; family Lepetodrilidae; genus Lepetodrilus; species Lepetodrilus galriftensis. The sequence continues at coordinate 2,530 of JAUTBZ010130249.1, forward strand.
AATTACTTGTATTGAAATAAATACAGCAAGTTATGTTAAATCATTACACCAGCACACCTTCATTTCACTAATCCTCAAATATGTTAACACTAATCCAAATCATCTTGACATTAGGCATACCGATGTGATGCAAGAAAAATATCCCCTTCAACATGATCCATACCATAAGATCACGAACTCTCCAGAAATAATGCAAACTAAGAACTAGATAAAGTATCTGATCCATTGGGAAATACATTAATTATCCAAGACTTTGTAATCTTAAGAACTGACCAACGTATTTTGGTGTCTTGGGAAATACATCCAAACCTTTACAATGTTAGAAGTGGACCAAGTTTTTGGTTTATTAGGAAATACATCATCCAGATTTTTATTAATAAATACACCATCCAGGCCTATATGGAATCTGCAGTCTTAAGAACTGGTACATATTTATGATATTACACATCATCCAGGCTTTTATTAATAAATACACCATCCAGGTCTATATGGAATTTGCAGTTTGAAGAACTGGTACATATTTGTGCTATTACACATCATCCAGGCTTTTATTAATAAATACACCATCCGGGCCTATTTGCAGTCTGAAGAACTAGTACATTGTGCTATCACACATCATCCAAGATGTCCTTTTAAGAACTGGACCAAGGGATCGGTCTGTGAGGAAATGCATCCTCCAAGCCGATGCAATCTGAAGAACTCGATCAAGTGTTTGTGTCATTGATTGTAAAACACAACATTCAAACCTTTGCAATCTGAAGAATAGAACAAGGCCCCGAGATTCTGAAACCTTTTGAGTACGATTTCATGCTCAAGCTCAACTGAGTTGAGCATGGAAACGTACTCGTGCACTCTGAAGAACTGGACCAAGTATTTGTGCCATTGTGAAACATGTCATCCAAGATGTAATTTTAATCTGAAGAACTGGATTAAGTGTTTGTGGCATTGTGAAACACACCATCATCATCATCATCAATATCATCATCCAAGCTTGTGTGGTCAAGTTTTCCGTCAGTGGTTCACGTTGTGCAATGTGTTTGGACTCTGGGGCAATGGCGGCTGAGCGGGTGGCAAGATATGGCCGCCTTTCCGTGACAACAGCATGATCTCTTCCTTGAGGGCGTCTATCTCCTGAGCCTGCAGCTGGACCAGCTGTATCAGCCTTTGCTTCTCGTTGAGGTCGGCCTTGCGCTGTCCTGAGTACTCCTCTCCCTGAAACATTGAATGGCCAAGGTCAGAGCAAGGTCAAGGTCAGTGCAAGGTCAATGTTAGAGCAAGGTCAAGGTCAGAGTAATGTCAAGGTCAGAGCAAGGTCAATGTCAGTGAGTGAGTGAATACAGAGTTTAAGATCGCTGCGGGAATCTTTCACCCATTTGCGACGGTCAAGGTCAGAGCAAGGTCAAGCTAAGAGCAAGGTCAATGTCAGAGCAAGGTCACAGTCAAAGCAAGGTCAAGAAAGGAAAAACAAGATACATTAGCTGTTTGAAGACTGGCATGAGAGTTCTGGGGCCAATAAGTGCTAAGGGACTGAGTCCAATGAACAAGGGTCTGGGCACAATAAGCGCTCCAAACCCCAACAACATGAAGGCCACTGCTGGCAATGTTGGTTAGCTATCGTCATTGTGTACAGTTAAAGAAATCCTGCTGCGACGTGAAACAACAAATCAAACTTGGTTGGCTAGCTATCTGTGATTGAATACTGACCACTTTTTTCTGGCGAGAGTCCAGGGATGCCTCCAAGTCCTTCTTCTCAATCATCAGGATATTCAACTGCTCCAGGCGGTTCGTGTTGTCTCGGATCAACGCCGTGATCATGTCTCTCTTCTCGATGATCGCTCTCTGCAATGAACAAAAAAAATGCGGAAATTGTGATACAGAATGCGAGACAGCAACATTTCAGTCAAGAAAATTTCCTCAATATTTAAATGATGAAATATGATTTATGATATGATATGATGAGATTTTTTTATTTATGCTATTTTTTATTTATTCTATTTTTGTTATTTTATTATTATTTAAAATTTTTTAAAAAATACAATTTGTTGTTGTTATTATTAAGAGAGATATGATGTACCAGTAATATGTTGTAATGAAATATGATTCTCAATCAGGAAGCAAAGATGGTTACATAAAGCAGGCAACTCACATCCCAGTCGCTGAGTTCCACAGCACAATGTATCTCGGTGAGCCGCGACTTTTCCTTGAGTTCCTCGATGCTCCGGTTGACCGTGATCGTCTCCAGTTTCTCCAGATCCACGATGCGGCCGAACTTGGCCACCATCATCTGGTTGCACGTCTCGTCCATCTCCACGATCTTCTGCTCAAACACCCGCCTGTCCTTGATCAGCTGCACGTGCGTCTTCCGAGAACCCCTGGAAGGAATTGGACGGAAGACATAATATTGGAAGAAGACATGTGCCCCACACTTCCAATGATTGAACTTAATTGCTCCCTAATTATACGTCAGTTAACCCTCTCCATGCTGGAGGCAACCAGAGATGCCCTATGGAGCAGTGGCTTTGCCTAATCCAGCAGGGGGAGGGTTAATTGTTCCCTGACAGATAAACCCATGCAAATGCAGTGACAGTAACATCTGAACGACTCCAACAGACTTTTTTCTTTTCCCTTTTTGTTGTTGTTTTGTTTTGGGGCTTAAGAGTCGCTTTCAAGATTCACTTACATCATGACCTGTCAGTTTAGGGCAGAAAGGAAACCCACAATATCCGTAGCGCTTAATATTGCAGTAAACCTGCAAGCACTGTTGGTACCGACAAGACCTAAGGATCATAACTGCATTGCCACTCTACAGTCAGCGCGTCCTATCAATACCGCATCAGAAAGGTAACTTATGCGAACATTGATGCAGGCTCCTGGCCCCGAGATTACGAAACATTTCTGAATACGATTTCATACTCAACTCAGAATTTTGTTCATAAAACGTCATGTCATGTCTTTTAGCATAGCACACGAGTTGAGCACAAAAATGTACTAAGAAAGGTTTCGTAGTCTCGGGGCCTGGGCCCGAGATTACGAAACTTTCTGAGTACGATTTCATACTCAACTCAGAATGTTGTTAATAAAATGTCATGTGACGTCATAATCTGAGCACAAAAACGTACTCCTGTGAGTAGGGCTATGACGTCACATGACGTTTTATGAACAGTGCCTTGAGTAGAGTACTGAGTAGAGTATGGAAAAGGTTTCGTAATCTCGGGGCCTGGCCTCATTTCCAGAGTTGTAACTCATATACATTTACATGTAGTGCTGATGTTTTACTTTGACTTGCACCAGGAGTTTCTGTGTGGAGGAAAGTCAGGTCTCGGGGTGGACATTGGAATCAGTTTCTATCGGCCTTGGAGGCAGTCTGATATCACAAGACAAGGACACTGGTCTAAAACTAGGACGAATACAAGTAAGTGTCACAGTTAGGACCTCATACCAGTTTCCTGCATATTTCGAACATAGGAGATTCCTTCCTGAATGTGGAAAGTTTTCAGAAAAATGTAATACCGGTAGTATGAATAGAAAGCAAAGTGGAATTATCACTTTAACCTTCTCCCTGTTAGATTAGGCACAGGCAGTGCTCTTTTGGGCATCTCCGGTTGCCTCCAGCATCAATAAAGTATGAAATTATTCTATAATCAATTTTTTTTTTTCTAATTGAAATTTTGCTCTTCCGATTATTATTTTAAATTTTTTATTTTTATTGAATGGCAGTTATTATTAATCTACTAAATATTTTATACTTTTCAGATTATGTCCAGCAGACCATCGCTGTCCTCTGGTGTATGCAATATCACAGCTTCCAAATTTGCCATCAAGGGAGATAATTCATCCCCAGATCTCACCCAAGGGGAAGACAATTTGAAGCCGGAGAAGACTGGCGACACAGTGTACATGATACAGTGGCAGGACACTCATGCTGGGGACGTTCTGTACTACAATGTGTACTACGGATTGTCAGCACAGTCTCCCCGCCTCGTGAAGCACAGTGTAACTCAGGCATGCACAGTGGCTGTCGGTCCACAGGATGTTGGAGGAACTGTGACCATCCAAACTGTGACCTCCACTTGCTGTGTGGTTCCATTGTCAGAATGTCCAGCTGTCAGTCTTCCTATGTTGTCATGATCATATTGTATACTGGCCTGCATTTCGCGAAATGAGTTATATACTGTAGTAGCCAATGGCCTAAATTGGGAAATGATGTAATGACACTTTCTTGAAATGCATGCCAGAATTATACAATCAGGAAATATGCAATTTATTTAATCAAGATATTTTGTCCATAATAATAATAATAATAATAATAATATAATCTATTTATATAGCGCCGAGTGCCAGCTAGACTGCTCACAGGTGCTTAACATTCCTGTCTATGGAGCAGTTCGCTGTGAACACACGGCCACCTAGACAAGGTATATAGACAAATGTTGGTCAACTATCTTTACCATGTTGCCTAACTGATATTGTGCTATACAGGGTACTGTGGCAATGTGGTTTTATTATACTCGGTCCGTCAGTACCAGTTGGTGCTAGCAGGTTTACTGCAACATTCAGCATAACATTCAGGATGTTACGCTCAGGAGAGAATGATTTATCAAATGATTTAAGAAAGTCCATCTATCATTTTTCCAAAGTTATCATGATGATGTATAAATTATAATGCAGGATTATGTACTATCAAGAAACACATGATACATCTAATTCACAGCGAGAGACATTCTTAATTTGAAGGAGATACTAAAAAGATCTTGTCCATTTCGCAACATAAATACAGTAGCCAGTGTTCAGTAATGGGTCATAATTTTACAGCAATGAAGGATTCTGAGGAATTGAATACAAGGAGGATGGAAGTCTACTAATGAAGACAACAGTGCTTTCTTTATCATGCTTTATTTATTTACAAAAACCATCAAGGAAGTGTATATATGATTCTAGAATATTCAACATACCTGATGCAATTGACCAATACATGTTGGGAATCAGGATTGTACTGTTGTGTTATTTATCTTCTACTATATCAGCCTTATCATGTTGCAGCAATAGTATTACGGTATCATTTTATGAAGCTCGCTGACCATGAGACCATAGCGCCCTCACCAGAGCACAATCTCAGTGTATTGGAGAGCGATATGGTCTCATGAGCTTTGTCACATGATACCATGTCTAATGTCTTTACATCAGTGAATGTATCGGATAGTAAGGTACTTTTTTTTCTCTAAAATACTATGTTTATTTCACCGAGTGGAATGGGTTAGCTCCCTTTGTCTGGAATGACAGATACTTCCCAGTTCTAATCCCAGACTAATCATCATACAAGACTAATCTTTTGGTTATATACAAATATAATCAAATAATGCCCACTCTTGACATTTAATATAACCATTCATTACCTATCATTTTTGAATGCCATCTGATTTTCCGATGATACTTCGTCATACTGCTAACATTTGTCCTTGACTTAAAATACACTTGTGACGTCATCCTTTGTCTTAACTGTCCATTTCTTTTCAGGATTGAGGCCTTGCACAGACCAATCGTCGGGTGGCATAAAACGGTTTGGGTGGCATAAAACAATGTGATGACGTGAGCAACGGCGTAAAATCCCATTGTCTTGCCACCCACAATGCTGTGTGACGTATTGATTGACGTCACATGCAAGGTCTCAATTGGACAGTTTTAATACAAGCATAGTTGTTTATGCATATTTCTATCCCTTACCACAACTAATAATTTTAAAACATACCTACATGAATATGTATTACTAAGGTGTATTTAAGTAGGAGAAAGGCCTTGTATCTGTCCATTCCTGAAATAAAATCTTTTTCAGGAATGGACCGATACTAACAGCATTTTCTCCATGGAACTACAAGCTTCACTGAGTACAGCAGAGTTAGATTGTCGCGGCCAACCTGGCTAAATTAAATGACACTACAGAGGTGATTGCTTCAATAAGTGAGATTTATTTCTATTTAGCCTAAATATCAAAGTTATTTATTAGGACAAGCTAGTATGCATATGATCTATAATTATATATTTTCTCCAACAAATTGGTTGTTAACTTATACTTTTTTTGTTTGATATTAAATTGTTGGATAGTTGGAATACAATCTTCTCACTATGAAATGGGTACATCTCAGAGTCTCTTATTAAATTTACTTTCACTCTCTGAGACTAGTTTGTTGCACCTCCCTTATATTAAGTAACCACATCTGACAGGTGATCAACTACTATACAAGTATCTGCATCTGTATTATTAAGAAGACTTGTAGAATTGATATTGTCATAAATGAGGCTAGACAACCTTACATATATTAACAGATTCACTATTTCCACATTGGAGGGTTGTCTATTTAGAATATTTACACATGAAGAAATGTGTGCTTTCAAGTGAGAAGCCTTTACTCGTACAAGATGATTATATTGTAACTTGTTAGCCAACTTAGAATATGATATTACAATATGTGACATGCAGTTATTATTATTATATATATCTTAAAGCTCTCATGCAGATGATATTACATTTATCAATATAAATATGTACACAAAAGAGTGGTTTTATGCTGATCTACAAATGTATCACAATCATGACTTACAAAAGGCGAAAAACAAGTTCTCAAGCAAATATATAGATACAAAATATACATTTCATGCATTGTTTGATATTAAACTCCTAGAAAAACAGTTTTAATAGCAAATACCCAACAAGTGCACAATGACTATATATCAAGAGATCAAACATTCAAATTGCAGTTGACATGATTCGATCATTTTAACAAATATTGCATTCAAATAAAAAGTGAATACATATTGAAGATATTTTGAGTAGGAATGGATAAAGAAATATAAAATCAGAAATATTATATATGATTGTATTTTGCTCCAAAAAATAATTGCTGTTGCCAATACGTATATGAATTCCAGTAAAGCCCTGCGTCCAATAGTAACAATGATATTAACATATTAAGTATTACAATTAATAATATGTCGAAGATGAAATATTCTATACTAGCAAATCTTTAAAAATCATGCATGATTTCTGCAGTAATGTAAAGCAATGAACCAGTTAGACATCAAGCAATTCATCAATCTATGATGAATGTAATTAATCACATACATGTACTTACTAAAATCATGCATGGCAACAGACCATTCTGATTTCAGTGGAAAACAAGCTTGGAGCTTGCCACTTCTGTTGTAAATAAATGTATCTCATGACAAATAAATCAGCAGAATTTCCGCGGATCCACAGAAAATTGCTATGCCTGTAAAATGGGTTTACATGGAATGATTGATTACAATGTTTAACATACAAACATAACCTTTAAAATATTTGTCATTATGCTTTTATAAGCAATTATACAGACACCGTTGGACACTTTTATGAAGTTCCAGAAGAGAAATATATATTTAACGAATGTCATTACAATGATAAAGACATTATGACCGGCATGTGTTTCTAAACCATACATCTTGTATAGTGCAATGTATTATGCATGCTCAAGGCAAACCATCAGATTAATAACCCAGTTATTTCCAACTTAATAATTATGATTTATAAAGAAACACATTAGAGCTATAATATCATTACCTATCCAACAGTATCTATAATTGTATAAATACATATCTTGAGGGACAACAACATGGACATGTTATGGATTATATTTTAGTTACACTTTAATTTAAAGCTATATCATAATTCACTACAAATCAGATACCATTGGCACGATATTCAAATAATTTTAAAAAGATAATTATTACAATCCTTTGGAAAGGATGTATCTAGCCTGCTCCTTAGTAGAGACCAACACAGCTGTCCAATCAGGGTCGCTTTCCATAGAATCATAGGGCTGGGAGTCTTAATGATATATTTATATAGAACTTTCTAGACATCGTAATGGTACCATTGTAATACCATATCAGTGGACATGTTATTATGGTAATATACACATAGTTATAAATCTATGAATAAGTCAAGCAAAATGTAAATGTCAAGTGCAGTTTGTGTTAGTTTTTTTCCTAACCAAATTGCAAAGTGACGACAATCTCCGCGTAATAAGCATGAATGTAAAACATTGAACGACGGTCACAACCTAACTCAATCACATCCATTCTTGCATTACTGTGGCACTGCCAACACCAGTAGTTCTTGTGGCACTGCCAACACCAGTAGTTCCAGCCGCAATGCCGAGGCTTGCATTATTTTATTAAAGGCATACGTTCACAGGTTGTGGACATATTTCATGATCAAATGTATTTACCTGAAAGTGTTTATTTGATTTATCTATAAAAGTACATTGGCCAACAAGTTACATTTTCCTATACTAATGTTCCACTGGTTTTCAATATTTTTCATATTTAAATTTTTTAATTTTTTATATTCCGTTCCAAAAACATATGAACATATACGCAATATGTCAACAAATTATGATTGTATGCCTCTAAATTCACAACTTTCTTGAATGAACATCACCATTTCATTCCTGGTACATGTACTTAATTCATTTTAAACAGTGGCTAATAATTAAATATACAAATTTTATCGTTAACCTTTTCAAAATGTTCATCACGTTTATTGAGTAAAAATTAAATCTAAATTCTGAACTGTATTACAGTACCTTTACCATCCTATCTAGATGAGTAAGTTTTAATATATTCACATTCTGCAGTACAGTGTACAACACTATACATTTGCACCTTGGTCACAGTAATAATATGAACAGATATAGGTATCCTGCATTCAACCGACACATGACAACACACGCGGACATAATATTACCATGGTTACACATATATCCAGTTTCCCTGAAGGAGTAGGTCACATGAGTGTGGTTATATCAGACTAACTGGCATTTACAGCGGACATTTGTAAGTAAAGTCCCAATACTGATGTATATTCACACAAATTGGTTTTAGTTTGAAGAAAATGTGGTTTATCATGTGCTCGTGAGCTTAACCAGTATCGTTGAAAGTCGTTGTGAAGTTCTCCAGTTTACAGATTTAAGACCTTGATCATTTATCATGAAAGTTAACTTGTTTAAGTATAGAGGCACATAGGAACTATTAGAAAAACTTTGCAATGTTAGATAATATTTCACAAAACTTGGTAACGTTAAGAAAGCAAAGACGATATTATTATTAACCTTGGAGTAATTAATATTACTGCTGGAAATTTATCGCAGAAAGGATGGTCAGTGTGTGTTACTTCTGAAATGTGAAATATTGTGTTGCACAGCTTGATGAGTGTAAGCCTACACTGTGACTTTGTACTGTATGTTTGAACATTATTTATAATAATAATATAAAATGTATTATTAAATCCACTGGAAACATTAGTGATGTTTGAAAACACAATAGCAAAACCTGTTGCTATTTCTAGATTTTAGGAAAAATAGAATAGAAAATTTCAGAATGGTTATAGATCAATATAATATTAGAAAACATGAATCCTAAAAGAATGATACATAGAAATATGACAAACATTCGATACACGTTGAGATGTCTACTTAGTATACAAATAAATATTGCAGCCATTCATAATTTCACTAAGGATTCATAATACAGTCAAGCACCAACGGAATCCCTTGGCGACATTACCACTTTGCTAATTTAGTATTAATGTCATCCATTAACATGGAAGATGCAGAGTTAATAATCCGGATATCTGAGGTGGTGCCAGATGAACTTTCTTTAATGGAATCAGAATATTCTGATGAATCATCTCTACATCCAGAATGTGTTTCCCTGATTATCACAACGTCTTCTCTACACTGTGAACTTGGCAGCAAGGGCTGGGATGGTATTTCCAAGGGAGATAAGTTAGTACACACCTATTGTGACACATTTCTTGCCATTCTTAACACATCAAAGTCTTTGCTTCTACCGTTTAGTCAGACGAATTGAGTTGGACTTCTTCGGTACAAGAATTGAGGCAACTGAAAGAAAAATAGGAGGTAACCATATAACAAGAATAGCCATGTCAACAGTCAAATATTCATTTGATGAAGTTAAAAGTACAGATGTGTAAAGATTTGACCAATATTTATTTAATGAAAACTGTTTGGCTAAATTTAATCACCGTAATTTTAAGAAAAATTTAAATTACATACAAAAATATATGAAAAACGAGTTTGTCAAGTTTTATCATTGGTAATGTAATAATAATATAAACATTACTATTGCGCCAAATTCATGCTTGAAAGCCTGGTAATAGTGATACATTATTACTCCGGTCAATGGCTATGTGTGCACACAATTTCCTTCTCAACTCCCTGGGAGTATACAAAAAGCTGCCTATTCAAGACACTACAAGGTTATCATTCATGACCCATGACTAACTCACGTTTGCTATCCTGTGGTGTAAGAGGCAGGTCGATGACTTTGTCCAACATCATCACCCATGTGTCCATTTCATCCTTGAGTTCTGCCTTTAAGACAAAGTCCCTGTCAGGGGTGTGTAGTGTGAAACAGAACGGGCTGGCTCCCGTTGGCTTGTCTTCTGTGGCGCCGGTCGTCACGTAATACCCAGCGTCACGGTGACCAATGAAGATCTCGCCTTTAGGGAAGGCGTTCTGAAAGTCGGTGGAGGACATCAAAATGAAGCAAACGGAAAAGAGCTGAGTACGTTGTATTACGGTACTGCCAATCATACCAGATGGTGACTTAAATGTCATTTAACCAGATATCTGATAGATTGGGAGTTAAAAATCCAAAGTATTATATATGTTCACTTGTCATACATGTCATCACTTGTACTTTCACAGTTCACTTGTCATACATGTCATCACTTCACAAATGTTGTCGATGTTCTATAATAATTATTTAATATTGCCCCTGTGATAGAAACAGAAAAACACTCACTCCGGTGGTGTCTATAATTTTTGGTATTTGTTTTTAAATTGTGCTTTAGAGTCGCTTTCAAGATTATTTCACTTACATCATGGCTTGTCAGTTTTAGGGCAGGAGTAAACACACAACATCTGTAGGACTCAGTGTTGCAGTAAACCTGTGGCTGCGAGCACCGGCTGGTACTGACAAACCAAGGATGATATCTGCATTGCTATTCTAAGATAGCGCATCATATCAATATTGCATCAGAAATGTAACTTTCGCGAACACTGATCCCAGGCCACCTGTGTCTACAGTACAGTACACTCACCAACGGGTCTTCGTAATACATCAACTTCCGCTTGTCCAGTGTGAACCAGCGTCGCTTGAAGGGCTCGTTGCGTGGACCCATCTTGTACAGCCAGCCTTCTATCATGAAGTCTCTCGTCAAATCTTCCGCAAGCTGTTGAAAACAAAGTCATTTTATGCTAACATATAAGAAGTCTTCATGAATGTCAACATGATAATGAACCATTTTCAAACTAGTTTCACAAAACGAACATTGAGCAAATGTAAATGCAATATTGTGAAGTACCAGCGCGCAATTGGAATACTATTAACCAGTACTACTAGTTACATTTCAAAATAATGCTTGATCAAAGACATGCAGATAATAATAAAGAGGACTGACAAAACATTGACAAGGGGGATAACTCTACAACTTACAGTTTCAAGATCCCTATCAGGAAAAGCTATTCGCCGCCTTTCAAGTTTTGCTGCACGAATGGCATGGTACCAATCTACAATATCCTGAAAAAGGTCATAAGAATTTAAAGGAAAAGTAAGAGTATAATATCACAGTTGATTGACCTGGATAATGGACAAACGAATTTCGATCTGAGACTAATTGCGCTTGATTTATCC